>NBBA01000007.1:1800000-2054210 GCA_002794785.1 Coniferiporia sulphurascens | reverse complement strand
ACCCTAACCCTAACCCTAACCCTAACCCTAACCCTAACCCTAACCCTAACCCTAACCCTAACCCTAACCCTAACCCTAACCCTAACCCTAACCCTAACCCTAACCCTAACCCTAACCCTAACCCTAACCCTAACCCTAACCCTAACCCTAACCCTAACCCTAACCCTCCAACGCGAAACGGAGCGACGACGCATCGAGAAGGCTTCCCATAAGTCCGCATTAAAAGACCAAGCAGACATAGAGATGGGGGAGGCCTCATCTTCTACCGCCGCTATCGGTGACGAGGTGCGCAAGCAACTCGGTAAACTTGGCTTCGTTGGCAAGGTATGGCGTCTCAGTTGGTTCGAGACATCATTCTTAGGATTAACCTCGGGATTTTCAGGGGAAGGCCGCGTTTGCGGCTTCTGGAAAGAAAGTCCCCGCCAACCGAATCACCGCGCATGGCCCGCCAGGCCGGAAGACGCCGAAACCGCTCGGCAAGACTTCGCAAGCGACGCAGCAGAAGCAGAAGAAGAAAAAGAATCTTCAGTCCGCCGCCACAGCACGTCGCGTGCAAAACAAAGGCAAGTCTTCCGCGCCCAATACCGCTACCACCCCAGTGGCGGGCCACAAGCGCAACAACAGCAACCGCAGCAATGCTTCCGCCTCTGGCCAGGCGAAGAAGAAGAACAAACGTTCCTCCGGCTAGAAGCGCTGCGCAGGGTGGATATGCTTGTAGAAAGCATTTCTAATCGTGAGTTTGACTACAATCATCCTTCGACATACCCTGATGAATTAATAGAGTTACCGCCGCCGTTAGCGGCTCGTATATTATTATCGCGCGCCCCAGTAGATGTGATACAGAGCGCGAGATTTCGATCATATGTACATCTCGGACCTGGTGTGGTCTCATTTCCCTCTATTTTTCACGCCCATGTATCTAGTGGCTTAAGGTACATGTTAAAATCCAAATTTAATGTAAATTTATTGTCAAAAGCGTATAAGCAGTTTTGCGAAAGCGTAAGATGGCAAGTTTTCTTCTTTAACAACGAAGAAAATCAAGATTTACGTCTGTATGACCCAGACTATGACACAGGCAAGCGAACAAATAAGCGAGCCCCTCGTGCACCCTCTTACATAGAGACTGGACTTGAGAACGGAGACGCCTTTGTGCAAAAACACATAGAGGCAGTTATGCCTCTCAAGTATAGACATGAAAACCGCCTCGAGTTGGTAATCGTGGATCGTCTCGAGGAATATATTAAGTCTAATGATCTTCTTATTATTCCGACCGATAAAAATCTCGGTAGTGCTGTCATTACTCGAAACTGGTTCATAGACAACTGTCGTACACTGCTATCAGACACGGCTAATTATCGAAAGATTAACTTAGACGAGCATGTACATATTATGACAGAAACGATACGAAGAGTTTTTCGGCTTTGTGGCAACGAAGCAATTTGTGATAACGAACAACTCTCGCGCTTTTTGAAAAGTAAAATCCCTGTTGACGACTTTGTTAAAATGAGTGACATTCCTATCCCACGATTCTACGGTATCCCAAAGATACATAAGAGTCCGTGGAGAATGAGACCTATTGTCCCATGTCATTCGGCCGTCCAGAATCCCGCGGCTAAGTTCGTATCGAAAATGCTGAAGCCTCTAATAAATAGCCCAGACGTTTGTCCCTTTGTAATACATGGATCAAAGGACTTCGCTGCTAAGCTTACAGCATTGCCTGTTCTTCAGAAGAAAGCGTGGTTAGTGACCGGAGACGTAGTCGCATTTTATCCTAACATACCAGAAAAGGAAGCGATTCGTCTCGTTCACCAGATGTATATTGAATATGCATCTGCATATACCACCGCTCAGGAAAGAGATGCGTTCATCCAGGCGCTCTTAATCGCTCTGAACAGGTTAATTTTCACTTTCGAAGACGACGTGTATTTGCAAACCAAAGGTTTGGCAATGGGGGTGGCTTGTTCCCCCGATATTGCTAACCTATATGGGGCATATTACGAGCGCAACATTATGAATAACACTACAGATATTCTAATGTACGGACGGTTCATTGATGACGTCTTCGCAGTTGTGTATGCAAACAGTAGTTCCGACGCACTACAACTGATTAAGGACCGCTTACGCATCGGTCCTTGTGAAATTACGTGGGAAGTCACGGAATGGGGAACACCATTCTTGGATTTGTTTGTGTTCATCGACCCGGTAACGCGTCGCATTGAATACAAACCCTTTCGAAAGGCTTTTAACCACACGGAACGCGTTCCATGGGCATCCTTCCACCCCTTAGATGTGAAACGAGGAACCTTCTTCGGGGAGATGTCTAGGCTCGCCACGCTTTGTTCAAAGCCAAGTTTATACTTGGACGCAGTACGAGAGTTAGCAGCTCTCTATATCGCTCGTGGCTACCCTGAACAGGTTGTTATTAAATGGGTTAAGAATAATTTAAATACACGTTGGCATCGTCGACTTTCAGTTAACGAGCTCACTCGGACGGGTGCGGATCGCGTGTTTGTTCTTAAGACCGTTTTTAACCCTGCATGGAACGGCTTTAATGTCAATCAATTACGAGAAATCGTTACAGAAACATGGGTGACACACTATACCCAAGAAAATTGGGTGGTCACATCAGATGGCGTTTTGGATCCCTGGACCCACACCAGGGAAAAGGTTGATCTTGTCAAACGCGGCACCGGTACCGGTAGCCAGACGATGGAAGAAGATGAGTTGAGTCATGACGCTACGGCCGAGCTCGACTCTCTGACCCTGTTTCCCACTCGCGGTTTAACCGCCGCAGAGACTGAGGACGAAATACCGAAGCCGTCTGGGGTAGAACCCAGCGGTACCAGAGGTACTAGCCCGAGAAAGGAGCCTAGTAGCTCGCACAATACCTCGACGCCCGAGGTGATAGACTCGCAGGACGGTACGTTCGGCATAAGTCGTGAGATGGTGGAAAGAGTAGCCAAAGCTGCGGGAGGTGCGGTGCCAGCACTAACCTTCTATAAGCCGCGAGCTCGGCCACCACCGCTCGAAGTATCCCCAAGGCCTATGGCTGCGGGTCGATACGACGACACGGAATTTGCAGGAATTGAAATCCTGGGTACATCTATGTACAGGGCTGCTGAGGCTAGCCGAGTGAAAGGCCCTCGCTCTGCGGTATTCCGCAATGAGGAGGGATCCAGACCATCAGCGTCAGTTTCGTTTACTATGGAACCGATGTTTGATATTACCAAGTCTGATTTTCTGTCGCGTCGCTGGCTGGTCTCTAGGAAGCGTACCGCTAACCTAGGTGATTTGGCCGCCATGTGGCGTAAAAGTGTTCTCGAAGCCGCAAGGCAGGAGGCCGACAACGACGATCTCGTTGCCGTCACTTTGATTGACGAAGAGCTTCCTGAGTGAAGCGTCGCTAATAAGGTTATTAGCTCTGACCGGGGATGATTGACAATCATTTGATCCGGTCACCTCCCTAACCCCAACCCGAACCCTAACTCTAACTGACGACTAACCGTTGTCAGTCTGGGTTACTGTATCCCAAGAATAGCTTATAAACTATTTTTGGAAGTCTTTTCGTATCATTGATATGTCAGCAATTGGATAAACCCGATGGCCGGGTATTGACGAAGCTTATAGTTTCGACGAGAGTAACCGGTCCGAAAGGACCGGCGAAGTGCGCGCCGTAACTAGATGACTAAGTCCTCGGTGCTTTATCGGACTTATTGCTGAAGGCCATCACCGCCTAATGGCGGTGATCTCATGACCATCGCGGGATCCCCGGCATATAGTCGGACCTCGTGATGGGTAGTGCGTGAGTATTGCCTCTACCCGGGCCGCAGTCCAGCGGCCACAAGCGGTAGCTTCAAAGGAATAGGAGTTGGTGGATGATAACACCGAAGCAAGGAACTGTGGCGCTTCGCGCCACAGGAGTCTCTCGACTGAATGCTGTCTCATCAGCAGGTCGTTTTCTTGCCCCTATGGATAATTGATGGAACCACAGTCTTCTCGACTCGTGACCCATATCAATTGAGATGAACGGAGTATTTCACCATACTTCACTCAGATAGCGTGCAAGGAAATGGCCTCGTGTTTAGTAACGGCCTCTTGCACTCTCCTGAGGTGGCGCCTCCGGCGCCACCCTTGTAGTCGATTCTTCGCCTATAAAGAGCTGCAAAAAAGCACTGATGAGAACTCAGTTCGAAAGCTCAGGTTGTACACGCCGTACAACTGTTCTTTGCTTTCAGCCTTGTCCTCACCGACACTTGCTTCAAAAATCGCCTTCGGCGATTTTTCGTGTGTTGATTAAAACCACCCTAACTGACGACTAACCGTTATCAGTCTGGGTTACTGTATCCCAAGAATAGCTTATAAACTATTTTTGGAAGTCTTTTCGTATCATTGATATGTCAGCAATTGGATAAACCCGATGGCCGGGTATAGACGAAGCTTATAGTTTCGACGAGAGTAGCCGGCCCGAAAGGGCCGGTGAAGTGCGCGTCTTAATTAGATGACTAAGTCCTCGGTGCTTTATCGGACTTATTGCTGAAGGCCATCACCGCCTATCGGCGGTGATCTCATGACCATCGCGGGATCCCCGGCATATAGTCGGACCCCGTGGTGGGTAGTGCGTGAGTTCTGCCTCTACCCGGGCCGCAGTCCAGCGGCCATAAGCGGTAGCTTCAAAGGAATAGGAGTGGGTGGATGATAACACCGAAGCAAGGAACTGTGGCGCTTCGCGCCACAGGAGTTTCTCGACTGAATGCTGTCTCATCAGCAGGTCGTTTTCTTGCCCCTATGGATAATTGACGGAACCACAGTCTTCTCGACTCGTGATCCATATCAATTGATATGAACGGAGTATTTCACCATACTTCACTCAGATAGCGTGCAAGGAAATGGCCTCGTGTTTAGTAACGGCCTCTTGCACTCTCCTGTACGGCGCCTTCGGCGCCGGACTTGTAGTCGATTCTTCGCCTATAAAGAGCTGCAAAAAAGCACTGATGAGAACTCAGTTCGAAAGCTCAGGTTGCACACGCCGTGCAACTGTTCTTTGCTTTCAGCCTTGTCCTCACCGACATCTGCTTCAAAAATTGCCTTCGGCGATTTTTCGTGTGTTGATTCCCCCCACCCTAACCCTAGTTGTAAGGACTTTTGCTCAAAGACTGTGACCCCGACAGAAATTCCCACATGAAGTTTAGCGTTGCACACGGTAATTTCAAATTGGATAGAAATCCGTCACTATCTCCAGGTCCAGCTTCATAGCGCAGAAAAGGTGAACTTGACGGAAGTCGGATGTTGGGCGAGAGTGTGCAGCCAAGTTCTCCTACATTGATTACTCCAATGTGTTGGGATTCAGCAATTTGCGGCGTGAGCGAATGCACTCCGTATCCAAGTATATCATCTAACTAGTAGATAATTGCACGAGGGAAGCCGAGCGCGCATACAACAGGAAAAATACTATGAAAAATAATTCAAACTCCGACGCAGTCTCGGCATCGAGCTAGAACTTCAACACAATGAGCATTCAGATGTTCCTGTTCACGGGGTGATAATCGGGCCAGTTGACGGCGCCCACCTACACAAGCCTGAGAAGCTTGATTGTGGACTTTGGAAATGATGCCAAGCTCCTTAGGGCCGGCATTGAGCTTTCCAGATTTGCCTTTCCGCTCGGCACTTATATTTTGCCCTTCTTGACGCCATAAATTATGTTTGCACATAAAACGTGCGGACCTTATGCGCGTCCTAAACTATGTTTGCTCCTAAGACATGCAAACCTTATGCGCGCGCCAAAATAAAATAAAACCAGTCAATAGCCGTTATTCTTGTCAGTAAGTCATGTGTGTGAATAAGACATGTACAGCATATGCGTGCACCATACCCGAAGATAATTAGCTAGTGGTAAGAGCGCACACAATATATAGAGGAGGAATATATATACTTCTGGGTGCTAGGTTTTTTGTCTGACTTCCCCCTACTAAAAGCTAGGTCTTGCCTAGCTTTGATGAACCAACTTTCACCCTAAGAATAAACCCCAAGTCGTTTGCAGTGTGAAGCCATAGTCATTGAAATTCCCGATACCGAGAGGTAGAGCGTCTGCAAAATAACATTGCCATAAACCTATAATATACTTCCGAGCTTTATAAGAGTATAAAAGCGAAGACTCATAGAAACACAAGATATTTGCGATCCTTTCAGCAACTATTCTAGCCGTGTGTCCGGTCGCATTCGTATTCAATGACAAGACTTAACCGCACGCGTAAAATGTTCTTCGGGGTCTGGAGGTTTACCGAAGGACATAGAAAGACCGCAAACGATAGGACGACTTGACTTCGAACGCAGACGCACGAAAAATACGGAGGACGGACGCCAAAAATCCTACACGGTCCCTGCATACGTTATTCGTGACCTTACTCCCATGCCTTCAGCTCAACCTCTGCCTCCGCCGCGCCTGCGTCAATCTGCTTGAGGACGTCCGGCGAGCGCGGGACAAGGCGAAGCTTGAACGGTTGCGGGCGGCTGATGAGCCCGCCGACGAATGCGTCTGGGTCCGGGAGGATAGGCACACCATGCGCGTCGAGTGAAGGGAGGATGTCGAAACTCCACAACAGCCTGCGCGTAGCATTGAATATAAATTCAAATAAAGTCAGAACTCCCATGTAATTTGTAGATACAACAGAAGCAAAGACGGTCAAACGTGAAAAACGAGCGATCGTACCTTGAGATGACAATGAACAAGGACTGCAGCGCGACGTGCTGGCCGGGACAAATCCGGCGCCCGAAGCCGAACGACAGATCAAAGTCGGCAACGCGCGGATGAGTCGGGTTTAAAAATCGTTCAGGCAGGAAGGTGTCTGGGTCCGGGAAGACTTCTGGATCCTTGGTGATGGCGCTAGGTGCACCCGTATCCCGTTAGCAAGCGCATATGGACCGAGACAGTAACGAAGACAGAGGCAGATGTTGCGACGTACTAGATGTTAGCGTAAACGACTGAGCCCTTTGGAATGAAGAAACCCTCATAGTGGTCATCTTCGCTGACCGCATGAGCGACGCCCGTCGGGGCAATTGACCTCCACCTAAAAATCCACAATGAGATATGTTAAGACTCGCCGCACGGAAATGAAGCGGTATTCGAAGACAAACCGCATTACTTCCGTGATAAGGGCTTTGAGGAAAGGAAGTGATGACTCGTCTTCGAAGGAAGGCATCCTTGATTGTCCAACGACAGTGTCTATCTCAGCCTGAGCTTTACGCATGTATTGTGGGTAGTGCAACATCGCAACTAAAGTTGAAGATGTTAGATTGACGTCGTCTTGTACTCTTGCAAGAAAGACAGAGGCAAAGCCGCTTGTACGCACGCAAAAACACATCAAATGAGGCAGTCACCTAAATCGCTTGACATTAGCTTGAGCTACTATGACTAGTAGGTCGATACTTGGCACTTACCGTCGAGATCCCTGCAGCAAACGACGAGGATACACTGTACGCCATTTCAAGTATGCTAATCTCGTTATTTTGGACGTTTTCGAGCATGTTAGATGAGAGACACTGCTTTTCCCGCCCTTCGTCCATCTTTCGCTTGACTTCGAGGATGAGTCGCATGTAAAGCTCGATATCTAGTTTTCTGATCTTCTCCTGTTCCCACCTGAACCATTGTAGCCTCTCCTACACTCGAAAGAACCATGTTAGCGCTTGAATTTTTATCGAATGACACATAAACTTGCAGGAAGCCAGAGAAGAATTGGCCACTTGAGATCCGCAAAAGGTCAATTAGAACCTTTAATGATAGAGAAAGTAAGGCACTCACAGATTCCACAATGTAACGTCCGGGCATACTATGAAATCATCAGTACATTACCTTGACAATGTATACTCTGTGCGACTCACGCTGTCCTGATACGCAAAGGCCGAGTTAAGTTACGTCTTGGAATATCAATCATACGACGTACCTCCCGAACGCTGCAGTTTAAAAGCTCAGCATTGGATTCATCTATAAAGCGAAAAGCTACATACCAAACTGAGCCCTTTGGTTCTCGAGAACCACTGTCTCTGTCAAGGACTTTATGCGGCTGCCATAACTGATTGAAAATGCCACCGAGGTCGCGTATCTTAAATTGTTGATAAGTGACAGCAAGGACGACTTTGAAAAGAATATAGGACCTCTTTATGACCTCGAAGTAAGAATCAGGCGATGCGACAAGGTCACGCATGAGTATGCTTGACTCGAGGGTCTGCACGAGGCGATACGCATGCGCAGCTTTCCCACTCATCCCCATATGCTGGAACTGCGAGTTGCTCAATAAAATTTCTTTCACTTTGTTTTCTGAAGTAATGAAGATACCTTGCGCCACTGTCTGTATCGAGGACCATATTGCATACCTATTCCTTGCATATTTCCTGACAGTATCTCCTGACTGCGATTTGGTAAGCACTCAATATGAATTTCACATAGGTGGCAATGTATGTACCCCGTAATGTTCCTAGGACGACCTGAGTAGATCTCGCCCTTCTTGTCCAGTAAATCGTAGGCCGACTTCGCATCGTTGAGTACTGGGAAGAGATCTAAACGGTTGTACTCATTGTAACACTAACAAAGGGGACCCACCAATATTGGGCGTCCGGCCAAGATAGAATGAGATGATCGGGCCTGTAAATTCTGTAAGAAATAGCCGAAACGATAGAGCGATGTGACTTATAGCATACTCTTGTACTCTCGGGACCACTCTACAAACTTCTTCCAAGGCTCAACATCTGGCACTTGTGTTCTGTTGTCGCCCAATAAACCCGTCGGTGGACCAGGCGGGAGACCACGAGGCTTCCGTTTGAGCGAGTAAACTATGAATGAGGCGAGTACAACAGTTGTGATGATGATATTGCCAAGCATTGTAGCCGAGAAACCAGTTCAAGTCTGTGTGAAGAAAGAGTGTCTGACCTGACTGAGTCCGACTATGGTGACGAGGCAAGTGACGAGGCAAGGGGAAGCGAGCTGTGGTTGAATTCGGCACGTGCAGGTGATGTGAAAGGTAAGATGGCGATCTGCGGATGTACTACGGCAGGTAATCCAACAGGATACATCAGGCTTCGGTGGCATCAACATCACGCAGAAAAGAACGGAAGTAGTGCCAACGGGGAGTTAATATTATGCCTGTGGAAGACAGCGGCGCGCTCAGAGTTATGCATCCATATCCTCGAGATCGCTTTATCCAGATAACAAACGAGGTGCAGCAAGTTCGGCCAAAGTGAGCAAAATAGGTTCAAGTTGAAAAGTCGCCGCTGCTCTGCGGAGTGTCGATCTAGAACAACCATACTACAAATGGAAATATATATGAACTTAGACTCGGGGTTATGTACGTAAAGTGAAAGGAGTCAGCGCCGGCCCTGGTAGCTCCCTACAATCATTGGTCTCTAAAGTGTGGTCCAGGCTTGGTTTCCCGTACAATTACGGGAACTTCGTAGGATCGATCCTGCGTCGTGCGCCATGATGCACCATTATTTCAAAGTCCAGTTTCCCACACTTCCAGCCATCTTCCGCACACTTCTTAATGCATTTCAAGCTCCAGTCTCCCATGCTGCCAGATAGAACTGGCAAGTACCTCAGGATTTCCCCATTTCAATATCACATAATGATATAGAGCACCTGCCCCGAATGCAGAGTGAAGGAGTTATAAACGCCTTGATGATATTGAGGACTATCTCCAACTTTGGGACAGTGTAAGAGAGATTTGTAGATACGTACGAAGGCCAGGCATACAATCCAGCCGAGGACACTAACAAGGGTGCCCTAGGGCTATTTGTTGGGCGCTCCCGGAGTTTTTGGGGAAGGCACGCCCGTGAACGCCGCAGATTATGTCTTGCGCTTCGACTAGGTACATCATTATCGCCACATCATTTGCGTTAGTTCATCAGCATTCCCAATGTACACTACAAGATGTGGACCAACCTTGGATCAAGCTTCATGGAATGTAACAGGTCGAGGCGTCGATGTCGGCAGAAATATGGAGAAAATATCAGAGATGAGCACGAATAAGCCTGATCTTGAGGATAATATGAGCTAAAAACAGAGCCAGCACCGTGACTTAGGTTTGAGGAACAGCTAGGTGTAAAGAAGTCATGTTTCGATACGTATCAGCCGTCAGGTGTACAGATGAAGAGCGCGGATTCATACCGAACTATGAAAAGTGTGCATCTGATATCGCTTGGCACCATGTGGACTTGAAGTCCGTCAAATTTTTGTGCGGAATTTCGGGGTGGACACATGAGCACAGTACGAGCCAGTGCGATCGATATCTCTTGAGTCGTCGGAAAAGCGAACCGCCAAATTGAATGGACATCAAACGGAAGAAAGGACACCTGGTTGCTGAACAGAGTAATATTAATGCTTACCTGAAATTGGGGAGGGTAGCATTACGTCTTACAGACCTTAACCTCTGCTAAAAAGTCTAGGTATTGTCATGCTTTGGTAACTCAACTTTTCCCTGTAGGAATAAAATTTTGTATTGGAGTTGGTCGGGGGTCGACCACGCCGGGTCGCCGGGGTCGGGTCAGCAGCAGCCGACCAGGGTCAGGCCGGAGACCACCCCAAATCGGGATTCCTGACCCGGATCAGGGTCAGGTCGGGAAAAAAATTGCCTAACCCGACCTCTGAGAACACTAAAGATGATCCATGTAACCAATGGCTAAATTCGTCTACAGAATTATTTGCTACTACAGCTTTCGCTTATATTACAATAAACCCGCCCGGTTAATCATTGCCGCGATACAAACCCAGCTTTCCTCCAGCTAGCGATCCACTTGTTAACATTGTCCTCTCCAATGCATCCAGCGTCCCTCATTGTCTGTGACGCTGCAACGACCTTCTCGCAACTCAACTTAGGGACACCCATAGCTTCCACATTATCTCCCTTACTCGCAAGAGTGGCGCGGAAAAATCCCAGAAGACGCAGAGCGGGATTGTCGCGATGTGCCTTTTCTACATCCTCGGCATTTGGGTCGTCAGTGTACAGATCGTTGTGCACGCTCTCGAGCGCCGAAAACCACTCTCTATATGGTATGGCCTGCAGGTTGAACGCATGGGAGAAAGCGTGAATAATGCTATTCCAAGCCACCGGTCGTGGATGCACAAGATTCAAGACACGTTCGGCTTCTGCATGCAACACGTCAACAACGGCACCCGCAGCATCGTATGCGGTGACCCAAGAGACAGTCTGGAACCCTTTTTAGCACGCTTTATTATCCAGGGTGAGACAGGCACTCACCCCTTCCACGATCGGAACCTTCCCAAGCGCGATACTGCTCTTAATCAAGCTAGGGAACCACTCATGGTCGTTCCATGCGCCACTCGGGCCTCCGGTCATTTGGCCGCACCGTATAACTGTCGTGCTCAGCGGCGTAATCGCCGACGCTTTTTGAAGAATCTGCTCCGACACCCACTTGGACTCACCATATCCCGTGCCAAGTGCACTGTCGGGCTGTGCAAGGTGCTCTTCAGGTCCTAGGGAGCTCCCATCAAAGTCTAAGATTGCGTGAGCAAGCCTGTAGCAGACACAGAAGGGTTTAACGAACTTTGGAAGACTCCAATTGAGGTAATAAAGAGAACTCGCGCGGGCACTGAACCGTGGCCGCCAAGGGAGAAGTCAACAAGGTTGCGTACGCTCCGAATATTCGACTCAAAAGAGGCAACAGCAACATTGAAGTTGACTCGCCAGGCTGGCCAAAGGAGCTGTTAGAATTACAGCGTAGAGCTAACAAAGGGTGACCCACCATTATGAATGATATGCGTCACGGAGGTTTGCATCTTATAGAATGTCACTTCGTTGAATCTATCGAATCAACCACAACTAACCTTTTCGTACAACTCTGGGTCGATGGAAAGGCCGGCTTGACTAGGATCACCTTGCAAAAATTCGACTTTGGGGTTGTCAAGAAGTTTGACATCCAGACCTTCCCTCGTGAATGCCGACACGTGTCGCTCTTTGACAGAAGTACCGCTAGATGAGGGACGAGACACAGTGTAGACGTGAAGAACCCCCGTGTTCTGAATAAGCTTTGCGAGGATATTTGAGCCGAGCGAACCTGTACTTCCGGTAAGCAGGACAACGTCTCCATCCGCCCGGTTGAGCTGATGGATGGACAAAGGCCTGAATCCCGGGAAGGCCGTGGTATACTTGGACACGAGTGCTTGTAGCTCACGTCGCTTTCCCTCTACACCGCTGGAGTTTGCGGCGGTTGTGCCTGTGATATTGGCGGAGATGAATTTTGACAGACCCGAGATGGTGGGATTGTCGTAAACAAATGTTGCGGACATTTGACGCGCTACAGATGGATGGGTCTCGCGCAGAGCTCTGAGGAGAGTATTGCGTATCCAGGTTGCTTGAAGACTTTCAGAGAGAGGTTCAAATCAGATGCCATAGGTATACACGGGGTTAACGCACCTGTCAAGTCCGAACTCAAACAAGTCCGCATCCACAGGGATATTTCCACCGCTTTTCTTTAACGTCTTTTCAATGACTTTCCTGACGAAGTCTGTTGTACTCGTTACCGACCAGTATGCAGGCCCTGCGATGTCGTCCTGTGTGCTCTCATCTACTGCAGCATATATTTCATCGATCTCGGCCGCATACTGCTCAAGAATCGCCTGGCGACGGAGTGAGCCCTTAGGGGTGTACAAAAGCGGCTTTTCGGGAGAGGTAACAACGATCATCTCCTTAAAAATGCGTGAGTGCGATGGCGCGTATGCATTCATAGCCTCGATCGTAGGCCTTGCATTATTCTTTTTAGAGAGCGCGAAACTTTAGTGGAAATAGGACAACTCACCAAATAAGGTTTCTAAATTCAGCCACCTTCCTCGTGTCGGAAGGGTCGAATGCAAACGCAACCTTCGGCTGTACGAGGATTCCGCAGTGGAATCGGCCGCGGCCGAAAATGACCGCGCCATGGACAAACGAATCACGATTCAGCATAGTCTCTGCAGTTACCGTCAATAAACAATAGAGATACACGTTGAGTTGATGCGCACCTAGTGGTCCGGGGTTAGTCTTCTCGCCTGTCGAGTGCATGATTTGGTCGTCTGTTCGCCCGATAACTTTCCAATAACCCTTTTTAGTAGGATGAGGAGTGACTAAATCGCTCGTTGCGTAGGCTTCCTGACCGTCCATTGTCGTATTAATGACATTTAGACGGAAATTCTCCGTCGCCTGAGATTAATTTATCAGCCAGAGTCTATTGGTATACACGCATACCTATACTAAAGTAGACTTACTAAGACAACGACCTCGTACTCATTGTTCCCGTTATCGATAAAGCGAGTCTCTCGAATCGGTGAAAATTGGAAGTATTCCCAGTCCTCACGAGGCGGTTCTAAGAGATGTTAGAAAAGGATTGAGGAAAGTGTGCGTGAATTAACTAACTTTTCAAGAAGACACACATGCTTATCACTTGTGTTCTTTGGTAAGCAAGATTTGGTCAGGGGACTGATCTAGACTTAGGAGTTAATTTTTCTTTCACTCACGATGCAAGAACAGAGAAGACATCCACTCCTCTTGAAACAAGGTAGTCTCCTACCTCCTTGCTTAGCGGGCCACCCCCAAAGATCTAGTGCAGTTAGTTGGGAATGAAAATCTTAAAGCCTTACGCTGTAAACACTCACAACACCCTTAGTTTTCGTTAGGGCTTCAACGTAACCTGATTCGCGCGACCAAATCTAGAAAGTATTGGTGAGGCGTCAATTTTAAGAAATAAATTCGAAGAAACTGACTTCAAGGAACGTTGGAGAAATGCTAATATAGTCGGACTTCGAGGATATAACGCCATTGATTACATTCATTGGGTTTGGGATGATAGCAGGTGAATGTGGCTTGAACACCGCCATAACAAGGCCGGTGGAAACCTGAAGTCCATAGAGGGTAAGGAAACTGGAATATAAACAAAAAGGCACGTACAGCGTACGGAACGAGCATCACGCCCATTGCATGAAACATTGGAATGGCATGAACCGCAAGAACGCTTCCAGCGAGATCAATTTCCCCAAAGCCTAGATACATTGCAAATGAGTCAGGAAGATTATGCCGGTCTGATAGAAGGCTTCAGGCATACACGGAAACGATGAAGTCGAGATTAATGACTCTTGTGTGAAGTAAACAGGTTTGGGGAAAGCTGTAGTACCTATTTACAACGGATACTTCGTTAGGACATGACAAAAAGAAATGAGTGTTGGGGCGAACCGGATGAGTGCAGGATAAGTGCAATAGCGTCCATATCCACATCGGCAAGCGGTTCTGGTCGAAATGAGGGATCGCACCCCTCAGTAGGAAATAAGTCATTGAAAACGGGCATCTTAAGTTTCTTTATGACTGTTCCTGATTTTAACTGATTTAGGGCCGTATTGGCAAGGTTTTGTGTAGATGGTTCAGCCGATACGAAGAGGTGCGAAGCTTCCGTTTGGGAAAGAAGGGTCGCCACAGCGGGAGCACTGTTACGCGTCGAAATCGGGAAGAGCGTCCACCCGGTCCTCATTACTCCAGCGATAAAGCTGAAGAATGTTATCGTATCTGAGAGAAGTCAGATTAGGCGACAGACATCGACACTTTCCACATACCGGTGGAGGCAAGGACAGCGATCAGCGGTGGCTTACCCCAATCGTCTGATTGAGGATACGTTCCGATGCTCTCTCGCACAAGCCGAGTTGCGCGATGAATACCTTGCACGGCCTCATCCCAAAGGATCTTCCTCTCTGACCCCGGTTTATCGTCGAAGACAAAGAGCGGATGGGTAGGAGAGTTCTTGGCTTGCCAGTCGATTAATGCCGGCAAGCTCAGAGAAAAGTCAAGAGGAGGCTGGATAAAGGTGGAACTGTGAAGACCTTGCGATTTAGGCGGGACAACAGGAGCCATGTTCGTAGACAAGATATCCGGACACTTCACTCCGCCTCATTGGAGGGCCGAACCCTCCAGATATACGGCTACGGTCACCAATAAAGAAGGCTGTCTCAGTGGGTAAACATGTTGGACCATCATACTGGCATCCGAAAGGCCACTGACAGCACCGAAGGTTTCGGACCAATACTATTTTGGCTCCCATAATTTAGTGCATTGGCAATGAATTGCTGACAAATTGATTATAACTAGCCATTTTGATGGAATTATGCTCCAAATCACATAACTAAATATAGCATGAGAAGTGGTTGTCATATTCTCCCAGCATCACTGGCAGCTATGAGCCTGAGCATGTGGTAGCCAGGGCCTACTTTGCACAAGTGGCATATCTTTGATTATGTAGCATGAGGTACTCAAGATCTATTTCCATAATAGGTATTGTCGTGATTGTTGTGCTTACAAATTAAAGATCATCACAGAACGCGTGATGAACCAGGTTGTAAAAACACCGCCGGCGGTACAGCCACCGTCACACCTTAAAGGCCGGAGCTCCTGAGTCTGCACAAATCCGGTCATCATGGCACGGCAACTACTTGTTATAAACGCGTTACAATTGGTTATAACTGGTGATGAGGTTTGTTTCTGTTCTGACCCTATCACTACGCATGATGACTAGTTATATAACCAGTTATAACTTAATTCCACGCCCAATGAACTCGGACTTCTTTTTGTCCAGTAGGGACCCCCAAACTTCTTCGATCCGACTCGGAACTTCGAAATCCCTTGTTGTTGCAGCGATAGTAAAGACACTGCTCCAAGACCTCGGTCTACACCTAGGTACGATTTTCTTGACAATATTCGTTGCAAATGCTGTCCAAGGCATTCGGAAGGTGGCTTGCAACCCTCTGGTAAGCGTGAATCTTTACTTCTTTAAGATACGCCCGTTCACAAAAAACTACCCAAAATAGAAAATACGCAGGTAGATACTTATCCTCTGGATAAGCCGTTCTTTTCCTGGCCTCCTTAATTACCGAGTCATTCTCCCTTCCGGGGACCAGTTAGCACATTATATGACGGAAATTCTCTGACGAGTCTGCGACACGTACAGTATCTATATCCGTGCATCTGACCTTTTGTTACTATCATCTATCTCAAGTTTATGTACGAGAAGGAAACATGACTCTCTCTGCTTCCATAGTATAGAAGCTGAGGTCCAAATTTGGCCCGAGGATGCACAGGCTATCAAGGCCTTCGCGTACGATAGACACACATCCAAGAAGGAAAGTGAAGCGGTGAGAAGTCATTTCGTCCCCGTGGAGATGTTTGTCTGGGAGACTGAATAGTACATTCCTCGAGCCTTATTCTAGTCTTACGATGTTTTCTGGCCACCTCCCTGTTCGTGCAATTGGTAATGCCCATACCGTGCTCCTTCAGTATAGCGTTCTCGACCGGAATTTCGCTTTCCGTTGCGGTTGACATCCACGAGTCCGTCTTCTAAAAAGCGTTCTCATTTACTACCATCAGCACGACAGGATTGGATCGATACTATCTCCAGAGGTGGTGGGTGGCTTTGAAATCAGGGTCCGATAAACCCATACCGTTACAGTTATGTATAGTAACGGACATTCAAACCATTTTCCAAAAGAGTCTCGGAAGAAGTCGAAATACTCGGAATCCTTTGTGATCTTTGGTTCATTCCTTTTCCCTTGAATTGTTTTTTTAGAAGCCTTGTTCAGGTTCACCCACCAACACTTGTACCGTTCTGGTCCGTGCACCGGAAAACATCGCTTAGTGTGGTTCAAGACCAGCGGGTTCGTTACCAGCATCTCGAAGCAACAATGCAATAACACCATGCGCCGGCACGCTCGTCACAGTAAAGTTGCGTACCGCCGTCCCATTGTCATTGTGTGTCCATTAGTCCTAGTACACACGCAGGTTGTCAGGCTTTTCCTGCAGCAAAAAATCGGGGAGCATAAGATAAACTTATGCGTACGGCGTACTGCCACCCGGAACGGACCCACGGAGACTCGGTAAGATTAAAGAACATATCTGTCGGTTCATTGAGCGTATCAAGTTGCGAAAACAATTGCAATGTTAGAATAATGGAGCAAAATGTTGTACCGATGAATCACTTA
Source organism: Coniferiporia sulphurascens (assembly GCA_002794785.1). Lineage (NCBI taxonomy): Eukaryota > Fungi > Basidiomycota > Agaricomycetes > Hymenochaetales > Hymenochaetaceae > Coniferiporia > Coniferiporia sulphurascens. The sequence goes on along the minus strand of NBBA01000007.1, from coordinate 2,037,217 downwards.
TAGTACCGAGAGGCTTACCAGCATTAACACGGTTCCATTTTGCGATGGTCCACTCCAGTATCCAGCAGGATTAAGTGGGTCGCTCGTCCAATCCGGCTGAAGCATAGTCCGTCAGGAGGACAGAGAAGCAAAGAAAGAAAAACGGAAGCTGTACATTTACTCCCCATCGGAACGGCGAAGTACTTGTGCCGACAATCGGGTCCTAGTTGATCGCAATAAACTCTTGGTTCTTCAGGATCTCAAGGTCCGAGTCTTATGGAGGACGGCTGAAGACCGGTTTACCCAGTTTTATAAGAAAACGAGTGGGGTGCCGGGGAAATACATACGTTCGCGCCGATGAGCAGGGTCAGCTCTTTGAGCGCCCATGCAGTGAAGTGCGACTTCACTTAGTCGACGGTCATATTCCCATTTCGTCGTGGCATCAGCGCGGGTTATGTACCGAGAATCTCGTCAACGTAGATTTGATGCTAGAGGGAGTGGTGCTCGGTGGCCCTCCTTTCGCACATGGAGAGTTAATATGTACGCACCATATCAAGGTCATTCAACGCCTGAGCGACCTATTCGACAATATCATTATCACCATCACTGAGAAAGGTCACTTGAAGAGCCTCGAGTCAGACAGTCTCGCGACGTGTCGCGCCGGTTCGTGCCGGCGAAACCGGCGCCAAGCCGCGCACTCTTCGAACTTGTTTTGTCCGACAACAAAAGGCCTGAGGCTCTTGCTGTTAATCTTTGCTGTTCGGAATTTCATCAAAACAACTCTAGTGATTTTTCTTAACTTGCCCACCTGAGTGAGCCAAATCCCGAGGGATGAGGGCAGCAGCAGACAGTTGGTTGTGTTTTAACTTCAAAGTGTTCGATGCCAGGTCGGCCGTTGGAGTTTGAAATATTTTTCGTAGATTTTTCACTGCCTGTATGCGCGCTCGGTTTCCCTCGCGCGATTATCTACTGGTTATACGATACTCTTGGATACAGTGTGCATTTGCTAGCGCCGCAAATTTCTGGTTCCTGGCACTAGGTGGAGCTCCTATATAGCCGACATTCACATTCGCGATTATTCGACTAACCATTAGACATCGTCAGCGTCGCTTAGCCCGAGGCATATCTTACCGGTACGAAGACCGGCACAGCAGCTCCTTAACAACCTCACCGACGTCCTGTGCTTCACTTCACATTAAGGAGTAGTCGCTCCTCAAACCTGATGTATGACACTGGTTTCAGGTACCTTAGATCGTAAGTTCAGTATCTCCACGATATCACTTTTCAAATTGCCGTCCGTGACCAGAACGGATCGGAAAAGTCAACGGTTGTTTGGCTGCTTATCGGTGACTCCGGACCAGATCGAAGTGGTGCGCTGTTCTCACTGAAGGCTAGAAGTTTCTCACTGACGGAACTGTTACGCCTTGAAATTTACAATTTGGCTGATACATCCTTAGTAGCCTGATATAATAGATATGATCAAACCCACGAATAACATTTTCTTACGACGTAGCTGGGATAATAAGGATAGGAGAATCGTATGACATTAATACTGCAATCAAGAGCAGAATGCATAAGTGACTAAGAGTACAATTCTTTAATGTATAGTATTCGACAAAAAATCAAACCAGGTATACCAGGTAGCTCTGCACGATTTCTCTCGAAAATTAAAGCTAAAACGGAGGAAAGAGAGGGAAATCGTCGTTGGCCGACTTTCGCAAGTCGAGTTTCTGATGTACTTTATACAATTGAGAACGCCTTGCTCCTCCACTCATTTCCCTGGACTGCCGCATCCGCACGTTCTTGTTGGCGATTCACCCAACCAGCTGGATGTCCCTGTTCGGGAAGTAACACTGAATCGCGTTTGGCGACAACCTTAAATTGAGAGCCGCGCGCAGATTTGGCAGACTCCGCCTTTGAGCCCGTCTCATCTTTTCTCCGCTGGAAAAGCTGTGCAAAGTGTGAGCTACAGTCTTCCCAAAAGGTATCAAACGGGATTAGAAACGTACGTCCTGTAGAACTCGGGCCCTTGAGCCCTCGTCGCTTGCCTTGGCCTCACTCATACGGTCACGTACGCCAACAAGCTGTCCATCTACATACTCGAGTCCAGTCGTTAACGCATCGCGAACGGCCTTCTGGATCTGTTTCTTAACGAGTCCTGTCGCCAGTGGACGCAGTGTGTTGTATAGCGTGTCGTGTTTACTGTCACGAATACTGAACTTGAGTGTGTCGACCTTCACATTGACGTTCTTAACCGTGAACACGGAAGATCTGTCTTTCGTAGTTGACACAAGATGTATGGTAGCCTGGAGATAATGAGAAGAAAGCGAACAGTTAGTTAAGTAATATAAGACTGTGCACGAATGCCTCACAGAAAGTCCCTCCCCACCGAGAATAACATCTGCAATACCCGAATCCTTGATCTTGGGAATGCCGGACTTTTTATTGAAGTAGAAAGCGACATCGCGCATGTCCGCCTGTATGTGCCCCAAGTGTAACGTGAATTCATGATGATGTTCGTCGTTGATAGCGCTGTAAGGAGAGAATTTCATAAAATTATGTGCTTCAAGCGTCACGACGCTATTGATGAAAGTCATCAGCATATCTCCCAAGAACTTAAGGTAAAACCATACTTCGGGAAAAGGTTACGGCCCGAGAGCGTAAGGTTCTCAAGGACAAGGTCAAGCGCGTCGTCTGTGTACTCGACACGCGGGATGGGAATGTAACCGACTTTGTCGATAACAGCGGGTAGGATAATTTTGCGTACGTCGTTCCATAACTCGGGCTTAAACTTGAGTGCACCTTCAGAATCGAAAAGAAGATCCCTAGTGAGGCGCGCCCAGTCCTGTCCGAAGCGCTGGTTAAGTGCGTCATCACCCATAGCACCAAAGAAAGCGCCAATTGAGTCAAAGACAGCATCGAAGTGTCCTCTGTATTTTCCATCGTAAAATTCGCGCCCAGTGTCACGCAATTTCCGGCCATCCGCGTTGCACTGAGGCTGAAGAACAAATCCTGGCTCCAGAAGACACTACATAGGTAATTATGAATCCTCGTGATCGATTCGGGATAAATGAGAAATCTCACCCTGCGGGAAAAAGCGTCGACTTCCTTAAACCAAGCCCGGAGCTGATCGTCTTGATTTGCGTCATCATAAAGGACATTGACACGATCAGTGATACTGCTGAATGACTTTCCGTTGGCGAAGCGTTCGAGGAGAGTACGGATTTCAGAAAGGGCCTGGGTGAGGGACGGATCGCTGCGAAGCGCGTCATGCGACTCAGCGCCCTTAGAAGAAACATGACGCGCGTGCCCGGCATACTCCTCCAGATAGTTGAGAAGCCAGCGTATTGAAGACTGATAGTCATCGTGCCGTTGACACTCAACAATGACCTAATAAAATTTAAGAAAAGCAAACCTAAGATGTGTCGAAGATTACTCACCTTTTTGGCCCTATATATGAACTGGTCTCGACGCTCCTCGGGGAAGTATTCCTCAGAAAGGAAGTTGCGTGCGCGGTCAACGTGCTCGTTGGCAGTGTCTTTATGCTCCTGCGGAACGCGATTCATAAGCCCGTCACGGAAGTTTCCAAAGCGTTCCTTGAGGCCGTTCTTAGCGACGTCTTTCTTCTCATTGGGGTCTTCGCGAGCATCGGCTTCGGTTTTGACTTGGCGGCCTTCATCCTGGGCGCGCTGGAGGGCGCTGACACCATTTTGCTGAGCGAGGTCAGTAGCATGCTCCTTGGCATCTGCGCCGGTACGAAAATCGCGATCGTCAGGACCCGGACCGTGTATCTCAGCACCGGTGCCGGACTCATCGTGAGGATGCTGGCGGACGGTGCGACCAGCTACATTGGCCTCAAGAACGGGCGTCTCTCCTGATTGACCCGTAGTGGTGCGACCACCTTCCGTGTGGAACTGATCCTCAGGCGCGGGTTCATTGACACGATCAAGGCGCTCCTGGTCTGGACGTGCGAGCTCAGCGGCCTTTTCCGCACCAATTGCGAAAAGGTCGCGCCCAATGAGTGCAAAGTCTCCAAGAAGCTTGCGGGTCTCTGCGTTCGTGAGGACGAGAGTGAAGAGAGTACGGAGATGTGTGACGGCTTGTTGGCTATCCGATTTAACCTTGTCAGAATCAACAGGAGCAAGAGAGTTGGGATCGTGTTTAGCGCGTGATACGTCTGTTGCGCGCGTGTGCCAAAGGAAGTTTTGGAAGAGCTCATCGGCATTATTCTCTCCCACAATGGCGCGTGCGGTGTCGACAATGTCGCGCACGTCCTGGACGAGGCGCTGACCGTCTGGGGAGAGGGAACCTACGTCCATGGGTGCGTTTTCCTTGACATAACGAAGAGTTTCGTCGATCTGCTGGTTATCGGGGAAACGGCCTTCGCGGAAAGCCTCTATGACACCGTAAAAGCGGAGCTGGGACCGGTAATACGCGCATATTAGCAAAGAAGTTGCTCGGTAGGGACGACCAACAAACCTTTCTGTCGACATCGGCGTCTTTCTGCGCTTTGTTTACTGGGTCGGTGACCGCGCCCGAGGTGGGGTGGTTGGATATATCTCTGGGGGCATTGGGCAGTGACATGGCGGGCAGGATATTGATAGTGTTCTCGTAGTCGGCGAAGTGGCAGTATATAAGTGCTGGGGCGGATTGTGCCCGGCGGCGACGTCATCGGCGTCACCGAGGAGTCGCCACTGCTTGTGGCCACTGACGACACCACCGGAATGGGAGGATGGGAGGACCAGTATGCTAATTGCCACTTAGCGCCACCACAACCGGGTTGCGTGCATGACGCTTCAGAACTATCAACTGCAACTTCACGTAAGCCGACCAAATGGGCCACAACAATACTTCTGCATGTGGCCATGCCGGCGGCACGTTTTCTCTTATGGTAAGTTTTATACACAAGAAATACTCACAAGGCTCAATTTATCTACCAATAGCACTCCGACAACCCGAATTCTAATGAAACGTCGTTCCCGCACTATCGGTAAACGTGCCCCTCCTCTACGATGAAATCACTTCTACCTAGTTGTTGTCATTCCGGCTCCGAGTCGCAATTGACTGCAGCCCGATATGAGAACTGTGGTTTATTCACTTGATGAAGTTGCGCGTCACGATTCATGCGCGTGAGTAGTCTGAGTGGTTAATATTCCCCCAGCATCCCCATCTGCTTGTTTGTTTTCAGGTCGTGCTGGGTTGTCATCCGCGGCAACGTGTACGATATTACCGAATTTCTCTCGGTCAGCATTGTATTCTCGATTAATCTAATCAATCTCTCACCTGCAGATGAAGGCACACCCGGGAGGCGCGGAAGCTATTCTTAGATATGGAGGGAAGGATGCAACGACAGTATTCGAGCCTATACACCCTGCAGATGCACTCGAAAAGAACCTTCCACCAGAGAAACACCTCGGTGCACTCCGCACAGACACTTGCGAAGCAGAAAAGAAAAGGTTGTTGAAGACGCGTACGCAGGACGAGCTCAGAGTGGAGAATGAGCAAAAGAAGAAACCGCCACTCACTAGGGTGCTCAGTACATTCGATATGGAGGTTCGCTAATTCAATCCTGAACAACGACGGAAATCTGCTAATCTGACTATACCTCAGGAGGTAGCCCGTAAAGTCCTCCCGTATAAAGCGTGGACGTATTATTCGTCCGCCGGGGACGACGAAATCAGTACGTTCAGTCAGCAAACTTCTCTATATCTTACCATATCAACACCCAACAGCACTGCGCGAGAACAAACGAGCCTTCTCCCGCTACTTTTTCTGCCCTCGCGTCCTTCGGCCTATCATGCACTGCGACCCATCCACGTCGATCCTAGGATTCAAGAGCACAATTCCCGTCTTCGCCTCCGCGGCCGCTCTCGCAAAACTCGGGCACCCTGCGGGCGAGGCGAACATCACGCGCGGGTGCGGGCGCTCCGGTATCATCCAAATGGTCTCTTCGAACGCGTCGTTGTCATACGCTGAGATCGCATCCGCACGCGTATGCACAGACCAGCCACTCTTCTTCCAGCTGTACAAACACGTTGACGAACTCGCAGTGGCGCGTATTCGCGAGGTCGAACGCCTCGGATACAGTGCCATTTTCTTGACTGTCGATGCGGTCGCTCCAGGAAATCGAGAGCTAGACGTTCACGCGCCTTTCGTACTTGCCGAACAGGAAGGAGAGCTAATTGAGAACAGTTTGTCGGAAGGCCTGAAAACTCCCAGTGTGCTGCCACCCCACGTTGACAGGGATATGACCTGGGAAAAGGTGAAGCGCCTTCAGATTACGATTAATTGTTTCACTGATTCCGGTAGACTATCCCATGGCTTAGAAGCGTGACGAAACTTCCCATTGTCATTAAAGGTGAGAATTACCCACCCCTCGAAGCTCCTCTCTAATACTAACTCACCCAAGGAATCCAATGTGTTGAAGACGCAGTTCTCGCAGCAGAAGCAGGCGTTGACGGAATCGTAATTTCGAACCATGGAGGTACGCGTTGCATGGGCAATAGCATTGCTAAAGACTGACCAAGGCATTCGCAGGGCGTCAGCTTGATTAGTATGTCTGAAACCCAGTAATAGTCTGCCCCGTTCTAAAGCAGGCATCCGCATTGTGTCAGTTCTCTTCCTTCGGTCGAGGTACTGTACCGCCTGCATAAGCAAAGGCCCGATGTGTTCTCAAATCTAGAAGGTCGGTTTTATTTTAATAAACGAATCTTCCTCGACAGTCCTCCCATTTTGCCCTTACAGTTTACATGGACGGGGGAATACGCCGCGGAACAGGTAAGTCTGAATTCTGAGTCGATCCAGCACTCTGCCAACAATACACTTCTATCGTGCAGACATCCTAAAAGCTTTATGTCTCGGCGCAAGGGCAGTCGGGATGGGCAGGCCATTCCTGTACGCTCAAAGTGTACGAGAATGTCTTTATCGATATCGAATCTCAACTTACTCTTCTTCAGGCATACGGAGAGAAAGGTGTAACTAGGCTTATAAACATCCTTCAGTCAGAGATCGTTCGCGGGATGCAGCAGCTAGGCGCGCGAGACGTCAGCTGTCTAGTTCCTGAGATGGTGCGTCTACTGATATAGCTGCCAGACCCTATAAATGAAATCAAGACGCTCCCCAGGTAGAAAAGGTCGACTGGCAAAGTATTAATCCAAAGCTCTAAAACTTGTCTATGGTTCCAAGGGACGACATCTGCCAACTTATTCGATTTGGGACGGCTGAGCGTTATGTTCGACACATCAACCTAATCAAAGCTTCTCAAATATGCGAACACGACCAAAAAAGGATCTCGATTCGCGGTCGATTGATTTAAAGCCGCTCCATATCAACACAATTTGCAATACTATATCAGTACATGAATACAAGTAAATCCCGTTATTTGAAAACACATGAACTGCGCGACTACAAGGCAGGCTATTTAGTTCCCCATTTTGCCTTGATGATTTCCGCTCCCTGCTCGCCGATCGAATACACAGTGCCTTCACGTGCCACCCAACCCAATCAGTATACACGAGCACGTCAAATAAAGAAAACAGCTCACTTTGACAATGAGCCGCTACATGAAGCGGGACAATGCTCAAATCGATCACGCGGATGTTGGTCGTTCCGTAAACCAGGAGGTTCGGGTCAACGACACCATCGAGCTCCTGGGGAAGCATACTCAACGTGCTGGCCGTATCTTTTAAAGAGATGAAAATAAGCCTTTATTGATACATAGAATTGCAGATAGCTTACGGCAGATTGTGGAAATATCGCTCTTGATGAAATCTTGGATTTGTGCATCAGTTGTGCATGCTGGTCCAGGATTTATTTCCCCGACTACAACAGTTGTATGAGTAAATACAAGCTGGCTTGTCTCGGATAACGCACTCAGGACGTCCTTGAATGGCGCGACGTTGCGCAGGGTACGAATGAACTTCACCGTCTCTGTCATCACATCGAGGTCTGAAGAGAAAGTCGTCAGATAAATGAGAATTGAGGATTCGGAGGATTAGGGTCAAAGGCTGGGCAAGTTTCGTACTTACCCAACTTCTCATCAAAGTAGTGAGGATCCATGGCCGGCTGGTCGTGAGGGTCTGTAGATACAGAGTGCTATACGGGTTGATTTGAAAAGTTTCCTCTGAACCAAGACTGTCAACCCCAAATAAATAGCAAAAGCATACGATGGTTCCGCGACTGAAAAGATGATTTGCACCATAGACGACTGAAACGAACGTCCTTCCCGCATCCGTAAATTCCTTTGGTGCTGTGACAAAGCCAGATTTTAGTCTTTCAAACGACCCCATGTAAATGACCCCATTGAACACGTACCTCCTCCAAAGTATCCACCGAAAAATATTATTTCGGCGTCCCCGCTTGTTTGTTTCTCGAACACATCTAGTTGCATCAACCACTGCTTCGCCAAACTATCGGATATGGTCCCAGCTTCAATGCGTCCTTCGACACTTTGGCGCTGCGCGGCCACAATACTCTGCGCGACTTCTCCAGAGGTCACTGAGGGAAGCGGGACGTAAGTGTACCCGGAGAGACAGATCCTGTTAAAATCATCGCCGATGGAACTGTGAGCATATTTTGGATGAGAAAAAGTGTTCAGATTTAAGTCAAAAATATCAAAGCTTTAGTAAAATCGCTACGCACCTGTCATTTCCTTGTGTGTCGAACGTCCTGTATCCGAGCTTCGGGTCCAGCTCTATCAGGTTTATTGGATCTCAGAAGCAGCGCGGTAGCGTAAGCCCCAAAACATTGTTCTTACCAAATATTACTGCTCCAAGAATGTGTTCTTGCATGTTCGAACCGACTCCGGGAAGATCAATTATGGTCTTAATACCAAGAGGACCTAGCACTTTACTGTCCCCTATCCCAGATAGTTCGAGTACTTGTGGGGATTTCAGCGCACTGGTAAAGGGTTTGCTTAGGGGGGTGGAAAGTAGCAGAACATAATGACGTACCCAGCGCTCAGAACAACCTCTTTTTTTAGCAAAAACGGTGTAAACCGTGTTATTGTATTCGAACTCGACGCCCTCAGCCTCAGCCGGAAGTAGTGGCTGACCGTCTCCTCCTGTTTTCAGAGTTATACGATGGACGAGGGAGTCACATAGGACCTTTAAGTTGGGCAAGCCCGCGTTGGGCACGAAGTATGCCTTTATATTCGCATCAGCTATCGGGTTCGTTCGCGCATCAGGAGAAAACAACTCACTGTAGCGGCGTAAGAGCGTGTATACGAGTTTGCGTCTATGGTCGAGGGGAGCATGGTGGTTCCAATTGGCTATCAAGGGAATAGTCAGTGCCAAATACTTTTTTGGAGTTAGCGAACGCTCTGTATGCTTACATCTCCACCATCCTACGTCGTCCCGTTCAGCATGATACTTAAGTAGCTGAAATGGTTATAGAACATACCGGGTCCTTTGCAACATCGATCCCGGCATTTATCAGCGTCTGAAATACAATCCCAAATGTTGAAATAAGTTCTGTCGTAGACAAGTATCATAGCGTACATCTTGAAACGGGACTTCTTCTTGCATGATAGGCGAAGGTAGCGTTGTTCTGACCGGTCCCGTTGTCCCATGTACGGCAGGATTGTATATCTGTCTGTTTGCGGCGGCATCGCTTTCTTTGGGCGGTATAAAACTGGGGCCAATTGAGTTAGTTTTGTTGTATCTTTCAGAAGTGAAGCTGAGCTGCTCACCCTTCTGCCTTCATCACATGCTTCAAGTAGCGGTTCCAGTTCCATCCAGGGTTTCCCAACCTCTCCCAATTATCGATGTCTTCTTTCGGAGGAAGAGTCCACACCTGCACGTTTTAGTCGGAAACTTAGATAAAGCATTGTCTGGGAAGGATAGAGAAGATTACCTGAAAATTGATTCCAGAGCTTCCTCCGAGGAGCTTTCCACGGGGCCAGTGGAAAGTCCGCCCGTTGGAGTTCACTTGAGGCACGGTTAAAAAGTCCCAATCATACCGCGGATCTTGTTCCTGCTTTCCGTACTCAGCCGGGGTATCTACCGGTCGGTACCAGTTTTAGTAGGTAGACCTCGTGATCGAATGCAACAATGAATAAAAAATGGTATTTACATATCAATGGGTCATCAAGCCGGACTGATCCGGCTTCGAGGACACAGACGGTGACGTTTGGGTCCTCTGCGAGGCGGGCTGCGACGGTGAGACCTGCCGTCTGTTAGCGCGTCGTACGCAGATAAGCAAAACTTCAGCAGTAGAATAGTCAGCACGTACACCGCCTCCTGCAGAGGCGGGAAGCAAACCCATATTAGCGGCGGACGTTGGTCAACGAGAAGTGAGGGCCCAGAGCATACCTATGACTACAAAGTCAAATTCCTTCCCAGAGATATCGTTGATGTTTGCGCTCATTGTGCTGTGGCGGTGGGCCTACAGGCTGGGTACTGAGCAGCAAAATGTTAGCATATATATATACTATTGCCAGTGGAGAGTTCACCTCGCTTTTATCTCATGGCGGATATTGCCATCAAACTGGCCGAGAGGAACGGATATGGCTTAGCGAGGGAACCTTGAGCTTCGATTACGGCGCCAATTACAGCGCCCTTTTCTTCGTGCAGAACTCTCGGTCCCATTTAATTTTCGAGCTTGCAAAGAGACTTTCGTGCGCGCTCCGGTGGTGTTGTACCAAAAACCGAATGACCCTTCCGGCCATTTCCGGATTAGAGGTCTCGTTGACTGCTCCACGGATATGAATAAGGCATGATTTTTATTCTTTGTGGCTTATCGTTTTTGAAGGAGTAGTTTGTTCTGTCACAGATTGTGTTAGTTTAGCAAAGGGCAGGAGACTAGGAACCAGTTTTACAAGTCTAGCCCCGGTCAAATTCACGTACGTCACGCCCTGGACTTACTGCTATACGTACCGCGGTGATATTCAAACGCACATTTTGACAGCGTACCTTGATCTCCTGGACTATACGGCCCATTTCTGTTCTGGGATGTGTTGGTAAAGTCTGGACTCTCGAAGTCTGTTTTGAAATTGGTATTTCTTTTGTTTGGTGGTGTTTAGTAAGTCGGAGTACAAAAAGAGCAATCCAAGCTTGAACGGAAGTTTTTGTTTGTCTCGACTTACGCACACGCGTACGAGCTTGAGATTGAATACTCGTTTCTTGGCAATTCTAAACTGTTAGATCCAATGCGAATATTTGGATCAACCTTACTGCCTCCGTTGATGCGCCCGTCTCATCCTGTTCCTTTCTCCGTGCTCTTCCGTTCCTAGCTTTGACACTTTGGCGGGGAAGCATTCCAGTAAAATGAACCCCAGGGCCTGGATAAGGACCAAAGGCCGCGTTTAAGGTTTACAATGCCGACAGGTACACGCCTAACTCATCACCAAATGTTCGGCTATGGCATGGAAATTATTCGCCGTCTCTTCATTGTACGCAGTTGCTTTCAACCTCCCTTGTATGTGCACAATAACTAATCACACTGCGTTGTAAGCAGTTCTTCAATATGGACTACATTGTCGTTCGCGATTTGGAACAAGCCCGCGTGCCGGAAGTCCGAGGGTACTGATCATTATCGACGCACCCAGTTGCCCTTGCGACTGGTCACCCGTCATAATTGCGCTACTGGTGAAGGACGCCCTAATTCGTACGTGTATTTCCTGAATGTATCCTGCACAAGGCTCAACAGAGAAGTCCCGCCAAAGCACGCGGCATAGATCGCTCAGCTCATGACAAACTCAATCTTATTAGCTGCCACACATTCGGTTTTGTCACCGCTTGCCGGTGCGGCGCGGCGCAATACTGCTGGTGCGACTTAGAAAGCTCGGGTTTTACCTCTCGAGACTTGAATTCTTGTGCGGGTGACACCGTAAAATGAGGCTAGGCCTGGCCGCCTTCACATATTCTTTGTGATTATCTTGTTACCTTGCAGGCTATCATACACGTAAATTCAGAGTGGCGGCTTTAAGTCCGCAAGATGTGCTTCGACTTTGCAAATACTCTCTTCCACCTTGCAAAATATGGCGATTGGGCTGTGTGCCTGCGTTGGTCTGCAGGGGGGATGACCATCCTTCAAGGTGCGTATGTATGTCTTTTTTGGAAATCTCTCACCGTAACGCTAGGCACATTAGTGTGTGCCTTAGAGACACGGGGCAGAAACCCAATAAATAATACGAAGGTACGGCCGCTGTTTCCTTCAGTCCCTGGACCACTACTTTGAACGGCTTTCTGTGGATTGGAAGGGTGGTTTGTCAAAGAGTGGATACAATAAATTGGCAAAGATCCCTCTAGCGAGCGCATGCCAGGAATTAAAAAAATGGGGGTCAACACACAGTCTGACATGTGGTGTATAAACTCAGTTCTTAGGAGCGGAATCGGTTCTTGGGCGCTGACAGGTGGTGAGACCGGCATAATTGGAAAACCGGAGAAAAACGAGGCTGTAAGCTCTAACAGGGGATGCTCTACTTCTTGTTGAGCTTAACTCACGCCATTTGGCACGGAATGCAGTCATGTGAATTGCTCGCTGAACGGCAGGGACCTACTTCGGGCTTCCCTGCTGATGCAGAGCTAACGCGGTAACCCCAGTGAAGAGTTAAAGAACAAGGCCTGCAGGGAAGGGGAAGATCGCAGGGGACGCCAGGGGGGATGACGTCACTCTATGGAAGAATACGTGTTAGCATATTATTTTGTTCGCACCATCAGCCTTTATATAGTGTTACAGCTATAAAAGTGGGCGTAGATGCTGAACATAATGCCACAATGACTTGTCAAATACAGTATCTAAAGGGGAAGGACGAATTTACTTATATATTGTTAATTACATAATAAACCGAGGAAGCTTTCCGTCGGTTCCCGCCACGTGTCATGGTAAATAGAAGCCGTCGTCGACCCCCATCGTGACCGTCATTATGTATTATCGACCTGGTCCCGAGAAACTGAACACTGGTCGCCGCATGAAAACTTATGTAATTGAGCAAGAGCTTTCGGTACTCCGTGTCCCCCATACGTAATACTAGGAACACTTGATCTCACCCGACTCTGGGAAGCACGGTATCTACGGCAAGCCATTCTGTTTTAACTCAACCCGAAGTTCCAACTTTGTCCCTCCCTGCGAAATTGCTCCGATGGCGGGACAAGAATCAAGAACTCCTATACCCGATCGAAGGGAATGGAAAACCTTTTATGTGTTCTAGGTGACGACTCTAAAAAAAGCAAAACACTGGAGCAAACCTCCACCATGCGCCCAGACCCCGCTGGAGGGTGCACCGCAGAGTAAACATTCCGTAGGGAGGGAGAGAGTCGGTGTAAACGAGGCGATCTATCTGGCGCGGTCATCTCTTTGGGTTCTGTATGCAAGGCGGGGTTGCCTTGTGCGCACCCTTGTCCAGACTCAGGACCTGGACCAACATCCCGTATTACCTCAGTAACATGGAAGGCGTGCCCCAAGATGGAATAATATCAATTTCAAAAGGGTGATTAGAAGGAGGGAGCGGTCTTGTACATGGTCTTGGGGCAGTCAATTATGGTGCGGTGGGCCATCAATCTGCCTGACCTACTTCGGGTCCGTAACGCTGGCATGGCTTCTGTCTCCGCATTGCACACCCGATAATCTGAATCACCTGGTCTGCCAATCTATTGGAGTAACGGAGTGTGCAAAACTCCTAGTCCTCCAGGCTTCTTCACATATTCATGGAAAACGAAGCAGTTAACTGCGAACCAGATGTCATCATTCTATTTTCATGCACTGGTCTCTCCGAGGCTCAACTCCGTTCAAAAATTATTTATTGGGCTACGACTTGTATAAATACGGTGCTCAACAAAATCATTTCGCACTAACTCTCGTCCTAAATCACTACGGTACAATGAGTGCCACAATAGCAGAAATCTCCGGAAAGTCCTTTGACTACGTAGTAATCGGTTCGTTCATACACGATTCTCCGCTTGTCCAAATTCTAACACGGTTTATCCAGGGGGAGGAGTTCGTCCATCAACTTAACTGTGTGGTAGTCTGCCTTGCTAAGAGAAAATTTTCAATGAATAGACGGCTGGTCTCACCATTGCGGCCCGTCTTGCAGAAAATCCGGACACGACCGTTGCTGTCCTCGAAGCCGGCTTGGATCGATTGGACGATCCGCTAATTAGTTAGTGTATCAATGTGTCCTGATGTCTCCGACTGACGAATTGTCCTATGCTACAGAGATTCCGGCTCAATATGGTTTGCAAAGTGGAGACCCACGGTATGACTGGGCCTTCAAGACCACATCACAAGTACACGCGAATGGACGAACGTTCGATTGGCCTCGCGGAAAACTACTTGGCGGAAGCTCCGGTATAAACTATTCCGTACGATCCCTGATATGATTCATAACCCCTTTTCATATCAACTCATCCTTTTCTTAAGGTGTGGACAAACCCCCCGGAGCAGGACATCGATAACTGGGAAAAATTAGGCAATCATGGCTGGAACTGGACACGTTTCATAAACTACTTGAAGAAAGCGGAGACGTGAGCAGTTTGGTTTGACTTATTTCCAGACCACTATTCAGAATGAACGTCGCAGTTTCATGCCGCCTAACCCAGCGAACGCCGCTCAGAATAGGCAGGTGTTCAACCCTGCCGCTCATGGCTTCACGGGTCCACTTAAGACGACACTACCTTCCCCTATAATGGCAGGAGAGGTTCCATTTCAGGACGTAAGTTCCGACGCATACAGCTCCTGCCTAACCAGCTGGGTTGATATGTGTTTTTGAACCTCAGACATTAATAAATGCCGGGATCAACGTTGCAAGGGACCCGGTATGTGTGTTTTCGCTTTTGCTAGTATACAACCGTCCCGAGCTCAATCAACGTTATCACACAGGTTGGCGGAGATGTAAGTCAGGCTTGCCCTCAACCGACCCGCAGTATTTACAAAGCTAATTGACTAATCTGCTCAGCCAATCGGTACGACCATGGTGCCCTCTACCGTCGATGCAAATACGTATACGCGCTCGTATGCTGCCACGGCAAGTACTCCTGATAACAGAGCATTCTGCACATTTTCACAGTCATGATTATAGGCTTCATATGTGCCTAACGCGAACAAGCCCAATTTCCGTGTCTTGTGCGATGCTTTGGTGCATCGGATCGTCATGAAAGAGCCTGCTTCGCCAGCCCCAGTGGAGGCAGATGGCGTTGAATTTGAATACAATGGGACCACGTATACTGTTCATGCCACAAAAGAAGTCATTCTAAGCGCTGGGTGCGTCCACTTTTATTCCTGCGTCAATGACCTAACTTATCAAAGGTATCCTGTATAGTGCCCTTAAGTCCCCACAAATTTTGGAGTTGTCGGGTATCGGGGACAGGAGCGTTCTCAACCTACTTGGTGTAAACCCGATTATAGAGCTCCCCGGAGTTGGTGCAAACATGCAAGAGCATGTCCTCGGATCCGTAGTATTCGGTGAAATAACTTATTTTCGGCTTCTCTTCATTCACAGTTCTAATAGTCACCGACCACAGAACTCGATCCAAAGCTGGGATACGTTACATTTGACACGCAAAGCAATGACCCGTACGTGCAAATTCCGTTATTTGAACTTCGTGAATCGAAGCTCTCATCCTAATTAAAATTTCATAGCCCCGAAAACGGAGAATTCAATAGGATATTTCTTTCGGGCTATAGCTACGTCCCACTCCCGTCGGTGACGTCTCAAGAAGTCGCACAGAGGTTAGTAGCCGCCCAGCGGAAAAGCGTCGAGGATCGTATAGAGCAAGGCACGCTTCCCGCCGGCCTAAAAGAGCAGTGGTTGATGCAGCTCGAGGTATTTGAGGGGGGAACGGGTGCAGACGTCGAGATCATATTCTTCCCTGGATATTATGGTGGAGGTACGTGAATAAAACACCTCGCGTATCAGTGATTACTGATTACTTGACGTCCTGTTAATGGCTTTCTTATACCGAATCAGCACCGGCGGACGAGACGGCAAAGGGACGGACGTTCGTTTCAGTCATCTATGGTGCAAATCACCTCTTTAGTCGGGGAACCGTCGTAAGTCTTCCGGAAAGCTAGGTCCGCATCTCAGCTCCGGAGCAGCTAACAAGAGTGATCTTTGACACAGCATGCATCAACCACCAATCCTAAGGTTCAACCGATTATAGATCCCCATTACCTAGAAGAAGAACTAGGTGATTATTCCCTCGCTCAGTATCTATGGATGTATCTGATGGCTTTAATCCCCAGACCTCAATGTAATGGTGGAAACCGTGAAGTTCATCCGCACCCTGCGTAACGTCGAGCCGTTTAAGAATATGCTTTGTGAGTGAAGACTACTGTCCCAGATGGCGAGCTAAATGTGAATATGGTGTAGTGGGTGAGGTCGTACCTGGGCCAGATTGTACTACCGACGAACAGATCAAGGACTTCATCCGAAATGATATCAGCACGATCTGTCGTAAGTTTTGCAGCCATCATCTGGCATTTCCATTTTGCTTAAGTGTCGGTCATAGACACGGCTAGCACCCTAAGCATGCTTCCAAGGGAACAGAACGGAGTGGTTGACGCAAACCTCCGTGTATACGGTACGAAGAATCTCCGTGTGGCTGATCTGAGCATCGTCCCGCTTCATATCTCAGCGCATTGTCAGGGTAAGGCCTTCCTCAGAAGCTATAGCCTCATTCACCGCGCGTTGACACAATTACCTTTTAAGCCGCTGTGTATTCAATTGGTGAACAAGCTGCAGATATCATCCTAGGCCAGATCCCGGAGGTGAATTAGTTTCTTGTGTCAAAGTTGATGTGTGCAATACTGGAGCATCTTGTAAGAAATGAAAGAATATATTACCATACGGCTGTGGACATCCCTAGACTGAAATCGATATGCAAACGCGAGGCCCTGCGATCGAACATTCGCCACAGAACCAACAAAAGCGCGAGACATAACGACAGTACGTTTATATTGGATGCGTCTTCAATGCGCCTACGATAGAGTGTTGTACAAAATGCAAAGCAACCGTAAAAGAGCCAAAAGTGTTTCCCTTGCTACTCATCAGTAAACATAGCGGACTATATAAAATAAAGACGAAGTCAGAGTCCCCGAAGACAAACGCCGCAAACATCACTCGATTAAATTCGCGACTCACAATCAGGGTTTTCATAGTCAGTCAAATCAGCGAACGCTGCAAGGAGAATTATCAACTTATTTGTTCGAGAAATTAAACGGGGCCAAGGGGGAAGGGGAGCGAGCGAAGAAAGTGTTTCTTACCGTTTTGCTGCGACACCTTTCCAACCGCGTCCTCACCACCGACTTTGTTCTCCGCAAGGCCCTGAGCCCGGCGTTTCAGGACGTTCATTCGCATCAACCGAGCACGCAAGAACACGATTGCGGCGAGCTGTACTGCATAAATTACAATATGCGACGTCCACGCCTTGATGTAGCGAGGCCCATCGTTCGCGATGAAGACCTGCGGGCCGACTGCATTCCCAACCGCCCATGCCCTGTGAAGAAAGATGCATGGTGTAAAGGCTGACTATTCGGAGGAGAAAAAGACAGTAGACACACACGAAAACCAGGGTTGTAGCGATGACTTGCTTGGTGCGGCCTGCAATGTTTCCGGACATGGCCTGTTATCCGAATCCGATTATGGCAAGAAAGCCTACTCATTTAGCGTGTGCCTCATTGTACATGAAGAGTGTTCTTACCGCCAAATTTAAAGTCGCTACGGCCGCGTAAGCATTGCAGCAGCTTAGGGTTAAAAGACATTAAAGGATATAGGCGCAAGGAAAGAAGAAATGTGAGCGTACTAAAACGCGAGTAAAAGGCCGACTTTAGTATGTGCGCTAATCCGCACGGCTGCTTGCAGTATCAGATACTGGATTCAATGACGAACGGAGCGAAAGAAGCGTACTCAAAAATACTATGGTCCCCGCAACATTGGGTAACGTATAGATCTGGTACCAAACGACGTCAACGACGGATTTCATTTGCGTACTCAGTCATATCACATACGAATGATACGAGCAGACGCTGCTTGTAACGTTTCGCGAGCCACGCCGCAGAGAACAGGAAGGTCACGATGACCGCACCCTGCGCGATGGCAAGCAAGTAGATCTGGAGCTGCGAATAGCCGAACGCGCTGAGGATAATGTTTCCAAAAGCTCCAATTCCACCTGTTGGCAACCCATTCGTGAATGAGATCAAAGTCACAGCCCATACCGTAGGGTCCGACAGAGCCTCAACTGAAGGAAAATGCGACTTCAATTAATGACTCGATAAGTAACGGAGTAGGCACCGCTGACTGGCTTGGTATTTCTGTGCAAATAGGCCCCGCATTATTAACAAAGTTATGATCGAAAAAGGTAAATCGGAAAATCTTACTTTGAACTCCTTATTCTGGATTCCTGTCTGGTTCTTGCGTACGCGCTCCGCGATGAGATGTTTGTCCTCATCCGACCAGCATGTCGCCTTCATCGGGCTATCCGGAAGCCAAAACATGACAAATATACCCCAAACAACTGTTATGCACCCAAGCAACTATGATGAACAGCTCGATCGTTAGCGCTCTAGGATACAATGATCTGGTGGATACGCACAAGAAAGAGGATCTGCCAGTTCTTGAGCGATCGGCCTTCGATATGGGCTATCCCATATGCGATGAGCCCGCCAACCTTTGAATTGAAATAATGGTCGGGACAGATGTTCCGGGATCAAAGAAAATAAACTCCTTACCATCTGCTGGAAGCCATTGCATGCATAAAACGCGCCAATTGCAAGACCCTGTTCTTCGCGTGTATACCACATCGTTGACCTGGACGTAAGTACTTCAGCGGTAATAATGGCTGTAAGCCCAACAAACTCACAGAAAAACGAATGCGGGTTGACAAACACACTCGAATATGCCAAGGAAAGTGCGGACGGTAACGAGACCCGCGAAATTGTTGCATGCAGCCGTACATGCGAGAACGGCACCCCACATCATAATACTGTGAAGCGAATAAACATGGGATTATAAAGTGAGGACTTGGTCGGAAAGGAAGGGCGGGCTCACTTAAATCCCAAATACTTCCCAATAGGAAGCCTTTGGAGGAGACGGTTGGAGGGTAACTCCCATACAAGGCTGGAAAGGGCGGACACATAAGTAAATATAATATGCTCAAAATAAAATATAATCAAGACTCACATCGCAATATAGACTGATATGCGGTAAACGAGATTAATGCGGAAACAGGAAGAGATCAAGGATTGTCAATTGCAACATACCACATGTCGTCAGCCATGCGTATTGATTCCCGACAAGATGCGTATCCTGCACGATACCCATAATAGATGCGAAGTTCATCGTTCTAAGGAGAAATGAAGTTGGGATAAATCGTATCTAATACAGACATGCATATTTGGTAGATAACGCTTACCCCTTGTCCAGAGCTTGAAGGAAATACGTGAGGACCATAACAACTAGTACGCGCTTGTGCACCATCCAGCGCAGACGTCGATTCGTTGCATCGTCAATCACGACTTCATCCTTTCTGTCCTCGAAGAACTGCGCGACCTCTGCATCAATACCTCTCACCGGACCTAAGTTCGTAAGCGCACTAAGGCAAAATTATATCGAGAGCGGAAAAGAAGTCAAATAAACCTTGGGAACCCCCGGGAGAGACGGTGCTCTGTAAGGAATACAGATCCTTCTCCGCGACCTCGACGTGACGGGAGAAAGCGATGTTCTTCCCCTTTACCGACATGTTAACACGCGACCAATTATAGCGATAAGGCAAGTTCGGGGTCGGGAGCGGAGAAAGGAAGAGAACGCACCCCTGGATGTTCTCAACTAGTAAAGCGCCTTTAAATTGGAAGTTCTTGCACGCCTCAAGCGAGAAAAACAGGCGGCACGAGTCGCGAACGAAGCAGCGGATATTTAAAATGCAAGGGCCTTGTGACCCAGCAGGGCCCACTAGCCGATCGCCCCCATGGGGCCCCACGGACTGCGCCGGTAGGCTTGATAGGTTCTTGTGAATTTCCTTCAGGTACTTGGCGCCGGAATAACATATCAGTTACTGCATAAGGAGATCCGAGACATCGCTCATGCACCCTTATCCAGGAACACCAAACTCCTGGGGCCTACACGGGCCGGATGTGGTCCGCTAGACCGGGCCCGGAGAAGGCGATGAACATGGTGACCTCAAGAGCCAAGGGAATAAAAATTCAGTTATAACACACATATCATACAATACGCTACCAACGACGCCGCAATGTCCGCAGCCAACACGAATGCGCAGAAGACAAATACTCTGAAGCAAATCAGAAAGCTTATCGGCTGTCTTGTCCACATCAAGGATGAGACGGGCGAGTTCCTTATGACACTGGAGGACGGACGAGTCATCGACACAAAAGGGTGGAACGATTGGGAGGTAGGCTGGCTCAAAATTACTGACAGGGTGCCAGCTAAACGTCCAAGCACTTGACAGTGGACGCACGGTGTTGGTGAGCAGCGATGGAGACCCATAGTGGTGTGCCAGACTGCCAACATATCTCAATTCAGGACTATACGGCCTTCTCAAGTTCCATGAGATCACGGGCGATGCGGAAGCGCTGCGCATCGCGTTGCAATGGTTTTCAGACCGCTTCGCGGTCGGCACTACGAAGAACGTGAATACCATGGCACCGCTGCTTACTGCGGCGTATCTGCACGATGAACGACACGCGAACTATCTTGTACACCTCGACGCATGGGCTGAGTGGGTGATGCACGACATGACCAGAACGGAAGAAGGCGGACTGCAGCATGCGACATACCTCACGCTGAACTATCAGCAGCTGTGGGATGACACACTAATGATGAGCGTGTTGCCGCTTGCAAAGATCGGTCTTGTGCTCGGCCGGCCGGAGTACGTCGAGGAGGCGAAGCGGCAATTCATGCTTCACGTCAAGTACTTGGCGGATCGAGAGACAGGGTTATGGTTTCACGGTAAGAGTCGCAAGACTTTTAGGGGGGATGTACTCACAAGAAACGCCAGGATGGACGTTTGACGGACGACATCATTTCGGCCGCGCAAGATGGGGACGCGGGAACTGCTGGGTCACCATTGCCATTCCCGACTTCATCGAACTGCTCAGGCTTCCGCCTACCGACGGCCTACGCCTTTTCCTTGTATCAACCCTGCAATCGCAAATCGACGCGCTTGTATCGCTCCAGGACGAAAAAACAGGACTTTGGCACACGATCTTAGACGATGCCACGTCGTACCTTGAAGCCTCCGCAACAGCGGGCTTCGCCTACGGGATCCTGAAGGCGCTGCGACTGAGGCTGATCCTTAAGGAAGAGAAATACATAAGGGCTGCACAGAGGGCAATTGACGGTGTTCTAAGCAATATCTCGGAGAAGGGAGAGCTGCTACAGGTTTCGTTCGGGACGCCCGTGTTTGATGACGTGGAGGAGTACAAGAAGATTCCGCGGACGTCAATGCCATATGGGCAATCTTGTGCATTACTTGCTTTGACTGAGTATCTTAGAACGTTCCTGTAGCGAGATAATATAGAGTAGATTTTGCAAAGGTAGAATTTCAAGACGACCAAGGACCAGGTGGCCGCAAACGCGAACTTTCTCAGACCGTGTGTCACGTGCATCTAAAGGTCAATCGTTCGTGCGGCGACCCGCCGGGACGATATAGCCACCACTCGCAGTTGCACGGGGTGATGCTCTTCCGACGCTTCTCCTTCCTTGCACTGCTCCGTCAGTTTTCTCTTTCTAACCGGTCTCCTTCATTTCCGGTAAGTCTCTACTCGGACTATCACGACTCACGAAGAAGGACCCACATCTGAATGGTATCCGACAGGGCAGTCCAATGTAGGATGGGCTTCCTTGATAAACCTTCTTAGAATAAACTGCAATGCCTCGTGGGGCTATTCAAACACCATGCTGAGATCGGTGGATCGGAATTCCCGCCCTTTCTCAAATCCGCTTCATCATATTACTGTGAGTAACACTTGCTGGTTCTGCTGGGCTTTGCGTAGCCCCGACGAGTAGTCTCATACTGAAGGTAGTAATTATCTTTAATTTATATGTTGAGCTCTGTTCAACCTCGGCGCGGGTCGGACAGATCCGTTCTACGAAAGACGGCATCCATCTCGGTAGGCTTCCTCCATCTTTTACCTTTCTCTGTCATGGACGCGCTCTGCTTGCGGCTTTTTTCGTGTTCAGGGTTAAAGAAGATAAATGTTGAATTCTGGCAAGCTTCGGTTCAACCCGGGCTGAGTAATATTTTTCTCTTCCCTTTTTGGTAGTTAGTTTCACGCTCCGATATGCGCGTTTGTTCTCATTCACGCGCATATATCCACCTCACGCTCGATACACCGTGCGCTGAGGTGAGTGGTTCAGCGTTTCACTTTATTTCACTTTTACTTATCTATTACCTAGAATATACTTAGTTCGATAGATACAAGAAGGGTTAGTGCTTGGACTTACCGCTCGTTTTCGTATTCGCCTGTTGTACATGCCATCGCCGTGTCTTGTACTAATACATTTCTTGTACTAGTATGCGAAGGCGGAAGCGTACCGAAGCCACGAAGGGATATTTTCCGTCAAATGTCCGCTCACCTTAATGCAAACCTGAAGCATAAATCACTTGTTCTCTGCCCTCCAGTATGAGCAGGCCAATGTCCACACTTGCATATCAACCTCCACTTGAGATATGCCTATGTTAAATGTCATTTATACTTTTTAATGCACGATTACTATACACAAGAGGATAAGCCCGGAGGACGTACAATGTTCTTGGGCCAGATAGGAAGATGCATGTATGTTCATAGAAAATGCAATGGGGAAAATAAATTAAGGCGAGAATGGGACGGGGAGCGATTTATATTTCATCCGGCGATTCCGTCTGTAAATAGAGATTCAAACTTTTGCAAGCACGTTGAACCGTACGCATCTATTTACATACGCGTAAGTATGAGTTCAAAGCACCTTGATGTCAAGTAGAAGGCTCACCGAAAGCTAGTTGAGGCTGGCACTGGCACTGTAGCTCCTGGTTCAGCGCATCCTCGGGACAGTTCCACATTGGAGCGTGGTAGTAGCCAATATCGCGGAAGTAATGGATCTGCTCGCGCGGAAGGAGGAGCGAAACGCCGATACTGTGTACGGGTGCATCTCCCCAGCGTTCGTAGAAGAAGTTACCACTCGAGTCGAGGTAGCTGAAGAAGGTCATGTATGCATCTGAGCGGAAGAAGTCTAGACCGGCGATCTCGAAGTTTGACCAGACTGTGCAAGGGGGTTAAACAGGAGTGTGGTTGAGATTAGGGAGAGGACTTACAGTGACACTTGTTGTATGACTCCCCGTTGTCATCAGTGAGGAATGAAAGTGCATGGTTGTCCGGAAGGAGCTCCGAGTATTCAGACATGAAGCCTGAATGAGGAAAGAAAGTCATAACCAAAAGATCGAGGGCGAAAATGAGGTGCCACTTACTCTTAGTGTGATCCCAGAGCGTAGGGATAGTCTCAACGAACTCAGGAATTGTAATAGTGAAGGAGTAACGTTTATTGTTCTCAATCATGTACACAAAGGGGTCGAACGGGATGTCACACGGGAACCGCACTTTCGGTTCAACGCGCCAG
Source organism: Coniferiporia sulphurascens (assembly GCA_002794785.1). Classification (NCBI taxonomy): domain Eukaryota; kingdom Fungi; phylum Basidiomycota; class Agaricomycetes; order Hymenochaetales; family Hymenochaetaceae; genus Coniferiporia; species Coniferiporia sulphurascens. The sequence continues at coordinate 2,013,696 of NBBA01000007.1, read as the reverse complement.
TACCATTTGAACTGCTTCAATATATCCTGGCGGAAGAAGAACCCGGAATTGAAGCGACACATGTTACGATACGGCATGCTGCCCGCGTATGGGATCATACGGAGTGCCTTCATCGCCTCGCGGTCGTGCTCATACTTCTCTTCGTCGATCCAGTCGGGAGGGTACCAGTGCTCGCTCTTGATGAGCCCGAAGTGCACGTCACCGTTGGTGAGCGAGCGCACGTGGCGCTTGAACTTGAGCGAGAAGGGAACCTCGTTGAGGAACGTCCACGGATAGTTATGTTTGTGGTTGAACGCGGCCTCAAGCGTGCGCATGCTCTCCTCGACGCCGCTGAGGTCGTCGTTACGCGCGAGCATAAGGATCGTCGCGTTGGCGCGTTGCGTGACTGGGTCGACCGCTGGGTAGATGGTGACATTAACGGGCGCGTTTGGACGAGGAGCTTGCGTCCTCCGGAGCGGTACGTTGTCGCGTGCTGTTTGAGTAGTCGATAAAAGCATCATCTACATGAACTATCAACATCCTTTGGTCGACAAAACGAGAGAGAAACGCACAACACAAAGCATGCCAAAGATAACCATGAGCAAGCGCACGTGCCTTACGGGTGGTCTCCGGAAACGCGCAAGGCTTTCATGGTCGAATAGCTTCGACATTGTTTGGTAGGTGCAAGTGTAGGAGAATGACCAAAGGCACTCCTAAGCAGCAAAATGTTGTCGAGGACGAGGCGGTGACCTTCCCGTCGGTCAAATTCATGAAAGCCATGTCGCCTCCCGACTGCAAAGTGCTCGACATGCCAACCATCACATTCACAGGAGATCGATCCTATGTCGTGGGTCATAATGCATTCAACATATTAACCTCTGTATCCCCACGTTTCCAGACGTTATTTATATCTGCTGCCAGTGCTGATTGCCTTTCAAGCTCCGATTTTCCACGTGTACATGTATCCAGGTTTCATCTTACCAGTGCGTCCATGTGAAGTCCTGACTCAGCGTATCGCTGCTGAGTCGGGAGTTGCTCCTACTGCATTGTTTGGGAAGATCAACAGCCTTGAGCCTGCACCAAATAATGAGCCAGTGATTTTTGTTGCATGCATGACGTGATAGTAACTTACCAGCGCACGATGGACGGGTCGTTCTTCGCTGTCCAGTTCGCTGCGTCCTCATCTGTCGAGAAGTCGTACATAGTACAGACCGCGAACAATGGTCTTGCCGGATGGCTGCAGCTTCTTGACGCTTGACGTAGGGTACCAGGCTGTACCTAGGGCGATATAGAATGGTAGTTAATATGACCGACCGCAGGATAAAGCACATGCACTCCCAAAGTTTTACTACTCGCCGCCGTGAGCCGCCAAAGGCTAGACCTACTATGGGATCGATGTATCGGCGTCAGATCGTATTGGGAACTTACCTCATTTGGGCATTAGGGGGTTTCAAAGTACTGTAGTCGACGATTCGATTCCGCTCGGTTACCGTATAAGGTGTCTTTTCCTGACCTAAGTTTCAAATGCCATTTAAGGCTTTATTTATGCTTGTAGCTGCACTGCTTCTTAATTTGCTGCTTCGCGTTTGAACACTGTAAAAAGTGGGCTGTGTAACAAATCATCCAGTAATGATTGCGCATTCTCTTAAATTTTGTGCTATTTTAAGTCTCGTTATGGGCGTGCAAATAAAATGATTCAACTCAATGGTCCCCAGGTCAACTGATGGCTGGTAAGCCCGCTTAGTTGAAATCTAAAAAGAAACTGAGATTTAATTAAAATCAAAAGGCATTAGGAGCGGGGTAAACAATACAATAACAAAACATGTATGCAGACACGGCGGCACACTGCAACGCCAGAGTAACGATCTGCCAGCATTGTGCTGAGTAATCCTTGACTTAGATCAGAGATCTTTAACGGTAACTGCAAGTCTAATCGTCGAATCGATCCCTGCTATTGTTAGCTTCCGGTGGCATTGTGTTCGCAACTTCGCAGGGTTAACACGATCGCGATCACCAAAAAAAGCGGAGGTTATATTGCATCCGGTACGTCTGTCATGACCCCAAGGTGTTCGACTGCCAATATTGTCAATCCAGGACTCTGCTCGGTCCAATTAAGTTACACACTTGCGGATCGCAGTAATCTTTAATCTCGAGTCACGACAGCGTCGTCACCAAACCATGCGGAACGGTACTGCTCACAATTGGAAGGATATCATAGAGATCAGCGAAGCGCGGAGCAACGAATGACCAAAATCTCTAGATACATAATCCGAAGGACATGTTGTATTCGAGTCTTTCCCCAATCAGGTCAAGCCCGAGAACGCTCGATGTTATTCGGCAGCCTCGCTATAAATCGCGCGCTTATCCTTACGACAGATAAACCTTACAACACTGGCCACGCTCCTAGAAAGATAATAATACTCCACAAATCAACTTCTCTTTCTTTTAACCTACTTTTCGGCAGAGCCCAGACTTCCTCTTCCAGGATAAGAATAAAGAAGAATCATGCACTGGTACGGATACTTTGATAAGGGTCACTTCCACTCCGTCGGGGAGCCCTTGCGAGTCGTCTCGCGAGTAGCCCCGGCGCCCGGAAGCTGTTATATAGCTTCCGGCACTGATATGTACAGCACCGAAAAGACAAGCAACAACGATACGCCGGCGCCGGGTCCACGTCGGAGTGCCCACTTCCGCACTTGTCCCTAGTCATCAATCACGAAGAACTCTCCTCCCTCAAAATTTAAGCTAACGCGAATACTAAGACCGCCCGAGGATATTTTAAGTGGTATAAAGGAGCAAGGGTTCCTCCCTAACGATCCTGCGTCCTCCCGTCACCATCATGGAAGCGGTCTCCCCCGATGCCGTCGAGCTTATTGAAAATTTCAAGACAGCTCTTGCATGCGTTTTAATAGGCTTCACCATTTCTACAACGCAAGTCCACCATGTCTACTTCCCTCCGAAATCACGAAGTAAAATAGCCAGCCTTGCAGGTTGTATGGGATCACATGCCTTCAGTTGTACATGTATTATCGCAGTCGCTATCAGGATCCCTTATCACATAAGGTTTTAGTACGTGACATCAGCACATGCCCAACTTTTACGCGCACCCTGACATTTCTCGCTCAAGGTCGGCGTTCTGTGGTCAGTATCCGTATTCTTGTACGCTCCCAAATATCTGATCTTGTTGGAAAGGATTCTCGACACTCTATCGACAGTGCTGGTTGCTCATACGCTTTATACGTACCTGGTCCTCAAACTAAATTCTTCAAGCACCGATTTTACAATTCCATGGTACGAGCTGCACGATTAAGGTGTTGACACGGGACACTTATCGAGCGACAGGAGTTATACCGTTAGTTCTTTTCGACTGCGTACCTCACCTGATCCCTTACACTTATCCTGGAGCAGGTCCAGATAGAAACTGTGGTGTGTAGTTCTCATAGCCGATTGGATTTTTAAACTTTCTAAAGCGCTTTGATTTCAGGACCTAACCACATTTATCGCCCAAACGTACGCCATCTTGAAAAGATTTTACCACGTCGTCTAATGCTTTTTATTAGTTTCTTTGCCTGGCAAATCTGGAAAGGTAAGATAAATCGACAATTTATTCGGCTTAACGTATTATAACCAAAATGGCTCCAGTCAGCAATAACAGACTCGTAGTGATCTTCATCGTCAGTTTTTCTTTCGTGCATTTAGTCGTATACATATGTACCTGATCTGAACGCCATTGCACATAGGTGTTTCTCGCTTTCTGCGCACTAGGTCTAGACATGGGTAAGTGAGTTGCTGAGATTGTTCATCTTGTCTCACTAATTGTCCGTATGAAGAGGTCATAGCCGAACTGTAAGCCACACCGTAACGCTTCCGAGCTCTAGCCAGGACCCTTAATTCACTTTACAGTTTTCGCAACCAATCAGTCCTCTCGCTGGCTAATCCAATTGTCTGGGTTGGTCTAACGCACTTTTGTGCAATACGTACACATGTCATCTCATTTCACGTAAACAGATCACCGGGAGCACAGTGCAGGGTCTTGATGCCTTATGCGACGTCGTCATTATGGTCAGCTTCATCTATTACTTGAACTCGCGTCGTTCCGGAATCAAATCGTCAGCATCCTAGCCTTTCCTTCATAGCAGATAAGCAGTACTAACAACTTTCCCTCTCCCAGTACGGAACGGATAGTCGACAACCTAATTTTGTATGCAGTCAGTAGAGGCATAGTCACAGTGTGAGTGGAACGATGATACAGTCTCTGAGCTTCAGCTGGATTAAGCGATTTCGCAGTGTGACTCAGCTCGTATTTGTGTCGCTGGTTAGTACTTTCGTTAAATGCGATCTATCCTGTCTGATTGAAACGCACCGCTTTCCAGGACGTCGCATTCCCGGGACAAGTCTATTGGGTACCGTTTCAACAAACAGTAGGAAAACGTAAGCCTCCTCATCCTGTATTTGCAACGCTGTGTTCCGACAAGCATCCGCAGTCTACGTCAATTCAGTCCTAGTATCGTGAGTCGCCGATGAACCAGTCATTCGGTACCGATAGTCAAACTAACTCAAAACAGTTTGAACTCAAGAAGGGCTGTGCAAGCCCCCGAGGTGATTAGCCACTCGCAGATGTCTTCATCTTTCCAGTTCGGGGGGAGTTTTACATACAAGAATGTAAGTCTGCGAAGAGGCCTTTGTTAAGTCCCGTACTGAGCGGCAGAAGCAGAAAGGCCCCCCTCCTATTGTATTTGCAAGCAGCAGCGATATTGGGGCGTCATCACAGCCTTGCACCGAAGAAACTGTTTAGACGGGCGTTCGGTGCAGTTTCACAAGAGAGAAGTTTACCCAGAAGGTTCCGTGTTGGACATCGTTATTTATTGCGCCAAAAGGCTGTCGGCTAGCACGGCCAGGCAGAGATAGAGTAGTCGCATGTCGACCATTATTCAAATATCCAATAGAAGCAGCCTCAACGACTTTCGAGAAGCTTTGGGCCACGGGCGAAGAAGGCCCTGCTGCGAGCTTCTTTGGCGTGGGTGTTGACTCCGGAAGGTACTTACGAGAGACTGACCGGATCAAGACGTTAAAAAAGAACTTTAGTAACCAGAGATGACGGCCTATCGACGCCCATCAATCATTTCATCCTCCATTCTCTCCCAGCGGTGATCAGATGAGGTAACAACCGGATATTCCCCACAATGTGCGAGGGATTTACTATTGAGAAGCAAAGGAGGAATGCAGGTGCGAATCAAGTAAGGCACCTGTTCGGGGTTCGGGGAGGTGGGGAGAGGCAGACTTGTTCAGAGCTTGATACCATTCAAGTTGTTGAATCCGAGCGCGGAACGTTGAAACAGTCGGAACTCTCCGAGAAATTCGGAAAGCCTAGCTAGCGTGGTGGCCCGCGATACCTCTGAAGCTGGAGGCGGAAGCTGACAACGACAAGCTAAGTGGCATCCAATTGCGCTGCCGCTGTAGGTTGGTGAGGGGGAGAGGTCAAACTTCGTTCGAGTTCACGTTTGTCGGGTAGCAGATTATCGGCTTGCATCACGTGATCGCACAGTCACAGCACCGGCCATCATGGCGCGCCCTCAAGTTTCCAACCACGGCAGCAGGAACTACTAAGGACTTGAAATTCGGGCCATGAAACTATCGCTATCTCGCAGCGGCGGTCACTTGTGCCTCTCCGATACGTTTTAGGTCGACGCGCCCTACTTGCTCCGATGTCCGGAACATCGTCTGGCAGGACGCCGGCCCTTGGTATAAAGGCGCAGTAAAGGTGGGCATATACCGTATCAATACCTTCTCGTATCATCCAACATGTCTTCATCCTCCGCTATCCCAACTACCCAGCGCGCATATGTCCAGGCCTTCCCCGGAGGCGACGTGAAGCTCGTTACCGACCACCCCGTTTGTCCGCCCACTGCACTCGAGCCTGGCCAGTGTCTTGTCAAACTCCAGTACTCGGGCGTCTGCCACACGGATCTGGGTGTGAAGAAGAACATTTACCCAATCACGCCGAAGCAGGACCTTATCGGTGGACACGAGGGTATTGGCATCGTCGTAGCCATCGGTGAGAACACCGAGAACAATACTATTCGCCTAGGCGACCGGGTCGGAATCAAATTCATGGCGGACTCGTGCTTGAATTGCGAGATGTGCCGGAAGGGCTATGAGGGCTGTAAGCATCAAGCACCTTTGCCCCATTGATTGATCTTATGTTATGCATTCCAGTCTGCTCGAATATGAAGACTAGCGGGTCTAAATTGGACGGTACTTTCTGCGAGTACGCTGTATCGTATGTGAACCACGTTACTCCGATTCCGGAGAATCTCGATGGCCCCTCTGCAGCTGCCATCATGTGCGCGGTAAGTAGGAATACCAGGTATTGTCCGAATGCTTGGCTTAACGTTCGCGCAGGGTGTGACCGTATACAGCGCCTTGACGCAATGCAATGCGCACATCGGTGACTGGGTTGTTGTTCCCGGTGCGGGAGGAGGTCTAGGCCATCTCGGTTCGTAAAGTGCCTTAGCTGGCACCTTCCATTACTCATACGCTGCGTGCTCTTCCAGCTGTTCAATATGCTGTCGCGATGGGTCTGCGAGTCATTGCAATCGACACGGGCGCGGCGAAGCGTGACCTTTGTCTATCACTTGGCGCGGAGAAGTGGATCGATTTTAGGGAGAGCACCAACATCGTTGCGGATGTCATTGCTACATCGGGCGGCGGCGCACACGCAGCAATCGTTACGGCCGGCGGTAGTAGTGCCTACGAGGTTGCGGCGGCGTACTTGCGTCCCGCCGGTTACCTGATGGCTGTTGGCATCCCGCCAGGCGGCGTTCTGGCCCTGCCTGTCGTACTGATAGTCTCAAAGGTGAGCTTCATAGCTCAATTTCTGCGGACAGCGCATCCTAAAAAGCATTGCTTTTTAAACAGGGCTTAACAATCCGCGGAGTGTTTGTCGGGTGCGTAGAGGTTTTAACCTGCATGTATAACCGACTCGTTTACGAACCCTTTATTCTTAGGAACCGCCAACAATCCGTCGAGGCAGTAAATATCGCCGCTACAGGCAAGGTGAAGTGCACATACGTCATGCGCGATTTCACGGAGCTGGAACAGTATGTAGTCCTCATTCCTGACAATTTTGCTCGTGGTTTTCTGACTGTCCCATACTTCAGGGTGTACGAAGAGATGGAGAAAGGGCAGGTCGTTGGCCGCATCGTACTGGATATCTCGAAATAAGTTTGAGGTCTGGATCTGAACATGGAGCTTCCTTAATTAATGCGGATCTTTATTATGTTTTCTTGTCGGAAGCTTCCTCCTTGATGGAACCAGAAGAGATTAGTGGTGGAGCTATTTCTTTTTATTTTCTGTGTTTATTGTATCCTTATGTACTCGCAATTTAATCATCCCATGTTGGCTTAATCAAGTACCTTCGGCAAAGATTTTTGTGCTTCGTCGTCCCCCCTGTTGAGTTTGGATTAGTCAGGACAGCTTGAATGCGATTAGTAAGATATTAGTAAGATAGTTCCATACGCGGACAGCGCATATAGCTACGAAAATTTTCATTTACACCTCAGTCCTACATTCTCACTTCAGGACTGAGGTAAGTACTTTAGACATCCTTTATAGTTTTATATCTGACTGGTACATAGCATATTTCCATCAGGTACTTTTTAATAAAGGAGTCCTACATTCTCATTTCAGGACTGAGCATATTTCCATCACCCCCATCCCTCAGTTAGGTTGGTGAAAGACGCGCAAGTCACGTGAAGAAAGTGTCCACGTAATCGCTTGCAGATAAGTAAATTTGGCATTCCGAGATCTGGATAATAATTATTGGGTGTCGTAATCAGCTTGCTTCCCTTCTTTCACGTTAATCTCCTCCGAGTCCTAAATTCCTCCGTCTCGTCTCCCGCGCCGCCTCCCACCTTTCCCCCCGCACCCCCCCCTTCCAACGGCCCTCTCGCGCCCCCTTGTCTCACCAATGTCCACCCTCACGGTGACGCTCCCCGACGGGCAGGGATCGATTTCGTTAAACAGCGAAGGACCCGTCGAGTTCACGGGACGCCGGCAGCTGTCCATCGTGCGTACCCTCCAGGAGTTCGATGGCATGTGTATTTACCGCGCGGAGCTCAACGACGGTCTACAAGTCCTTCTTAAAGTCAGTTTCAACGCACCACAGCTCGAGGTGCTCAAGCGCGAAGCACATGCGTACACCACCCTCCTTCCGCGCCTCCAGGGCTCTGTCGTCCTCCGCTTTTATGGTCTTTATTTCGGGAAAGATGACAGTGGCCACGAGGTCGGTGCGTTCATGATTGAGGATTCTCGTCCGCCGCTTGGAACGCTCACTAAGCTGACCCTCCCGGACAAGTACGTTTCTCCCCCTCCCTCCTTTTATTTATAATATCACGTCGCTCAAATACACTTCCGCAGGTTAGAGGTGATGCAAAAGATTGGGGCCGTGCATCGCGAGGGCCTGCAGCCCGAGATCGATCTCGGCGGGAGAAACATTGTGCGCATGTCCGACGGCTCCGTGCGGATTGTGCACTTCCCAGAATTGCAGGTGCACGACTGTAAGTGGGATGGAGACCTTCGTGATGGCGCAGGAGTGCCGTCCCTCGAGGAGTTCAAGTGCGATGCTCTGCTCGAATGCGGGAAGCATATAGGCATATGGAAGCCCTGTGCGTCTGTCTCTCCCCTTCCTCGTCGTCGAGGAGACTATTGACACAAAAATTTTAGGTCAATTCCCAGTCGTATACATCGGAGGCGAAGCGTACATCGATGTTCTTTCCGAGACATTGACTACCACGACGCAGGAGATTGTCGTCCCCAGTGTCGCCGGGTGAAGACGCTACGGCAGCTATCACGACTGTTATAACCGAGTTTGTGTTGGCGACCCATTCACGACAGTCACGACGAAACCACACGCGCACGTTTTTATTTTTCCATTTCGCACACGCAGCACTACAACACCATCTCGTTGCTTTCCATCAAGTATTTCCCAAATTCTTGAAACTATTTTATATATAAAACCCCGCAAGCGTCCCCTTCAGTTTCTGTCTCTATGTTGTACCTTCGCATCTTTTCAAAATTTCCTTCTTCATCGTTTGGTTGACTTCCTATCCTGAGACCTGTATTGTAAAAGCTTTGTAACGTGGAACTTCATCCGAACCGTCGAATTTTCAGGTGGCAATACCCGATTAGGCAATCCCGAGCGATCTCCACGTGCAATTCATACATTTGAATTTGACATGCATCTTGGAAGGCTCTAGATCGGGCTCCAGGCCAGAAAATTAGTATAAATAAGATTGCAAGTCTAGCATGGAGACAAAAGTCCGGGGAACCGAAATTGCTTCCCCCCCTCACAGGCCTCACTCAGCGCCGTGCGTTCTCGACAGAGTCTGTCGTTCCTTTGTCTCCCTTCGTCTCGAGTCTCAGCCTAGTACCACACCAGTAATCTACGCAGCACTCACTATCAATGATATCCGAGTCCCGCTCAGCCTACACGTCTAAGGGCTTCGGACTTCCTTCTGCTGCGGATTCTCTTGGCCGTGATTTATCTGTGCTTCTCCTCCGCTTTGCTTCCCCCCGTCGTGTCACTGCATCATGATGTCCTCGTCTCCCGGAACACCAATGCTCTCTTTCTCTTCGGCTGGTCACTGGAATCTCCGAGTCTGAGTCGAGTCCACGTCCGTCTTTCCCTTCCCTCGCCTCCCGTCCTACAACGTCTGTATATTTGTACGACGGATGGAAGTGATGTGAGACGTGGGAGGAAAAGGACGTAGGACGAGACACCCTTGGAGCTCTATCTTTACCCTTCTATTTTCCCCCCTCGGATGCTGCCATCATATGTAAGAAGACGTCCGCAGTCAAGCAACTAGCTTCACTCCCACAAGACCCAAGTTTCCAAAAAAAAAATGCCGCTATGTATTTCGCCACCGATGCCCGCGCGAGACCGCCCCTCCAACTTGAAACACAACCTAAACTGCACAGTGAAAAAAAAACACAGCCAAGCCATCATCGCCATGACTGCCAGTGCACGCAAACACGCTCCTCCCACAGCCGACGAAGCGAGGTGCTCTTCTTATTTCATCTGATCTGGGTTTTTATTCCCATAACAGATCCGTCTTTCGCCGGTGGCGTACTTATTAGGTGTGAACAACCGTACACTCGGTTCTGGGTGTGCATGTGCACCAGACCGGGGACGGGCAAGCATGAAGGATCGTGGTGGCTTCCGTGAGCTGCAGGTTAATACAATTCCCATGCATGTACGTTCTGTACCTCTTGTCTGGTCCTGTTGGAGGAAGGGTTCCACGATGCGTGCTAGCGTAATCTTTTCGTGAGAATTTACTTCGGAAGATTCTCGGATCATCACAGTTAACATTACTTAAGCCGCTCTGCACACAATTAAAACGCTCAGAAAATCAGTATGCCAGAGTTAGATCATTTTTAGTAATGTACTGTACAACAGAGTGTGGGTACTTCACGTCCATCCATCTTTCACCCTCCCCATTTCGCGTTAAAGTCTATGAAATCTTCCTTCAGGAGTACGAAAACACTCAGAGGCCTGCCAAAATTCACGCGGACTTGTCGCTGAGTGCAGCAACACCCGGGAGAGTCTAAAAACGGGTGTTGATCAGTACGATGGTCTTGTTTATATAAAGCAAGCAACGAACTTTGCCCTCTAGGAGCTCCAAGCTAGCACCACCCCCCGTGCTGACGTGGCTAAGCTTGTCCTCCGCACCGTGTTGAGCGACAACAGTCGCGGTGTCGCCTCCACCGACGATGACGGTTGCACCATTCTTGGCTGCCTCAATGTTCGCCTCGAGAAGCGCCTCTGAGCCGCCCGCGAAAGCGGGGAACTCGAATACGCCCGGCGGGCCGTTCCAGAGGATGGTCTTCGCGCTGAGCACGGTCTCCTTGAAGAGCTTTCGGCTCTCCGGGCCGCAGTCGAGGCCCATCCAGTTGTCTGGGATGCCGCTCGCGTCGGTCGCGGTACTCGTCTTCGCGTCCTTGTTGAAGTCGTCCGCGGTGACGTAGTCGACCGGGAACACGACTTCAACGCCTCTCGATTTCGCCTTCTCGATTAACTGGGCGACCTTCTGCGAGCCCGCCTCGTCGAACAGTGACGTGCCAATCTATGGAGGTGATCAAAAATTACGCAGAAATACGGAAACAGAGGGCTCTGCGTACGCTCACGCCCTCAAGCGTCTTCTTGAAGGTGAATGCCATTCCACCGCAGATGATAAGCTTGTTGACCTTGTCAAGCATGTTGTCGATGAGCTGGATCTTGTCAGAGACCTTCGCGCCACCGAGAATAGCAAGGAAGGGGCGCTCGGGGTGTTCGAGCGCCTTCGCGAAGAACTCGAGCTCTTTCTTCATGAGGAAGCCTGACGCACGCTGCGAGAGCTTCACTCCGACCATACTCGAGTGTGCACGGTGCGCTGTACCAAACGCGTCGTTCACGTACACGTCCGCGAGCTTCGTGAGGCCAGCGCGGAACGCCTCGACGGCCTGGGGATCCGCCTTCGTCTTCGTGCCGTCCTTGTTCTTCACCGAGCCCTCCTCCTCGATGTGGAAACGCAGATTCTCGAGCAGGAAGACAGAGCCCGGTTGAGCGGACTCGATGGCGGATTCAACTTCCGGTCCAACAGAGTCTTTGAGGAAGGTCACAGGCTTGCCGAGGCGTTCGGATACCTCCTTCGAGATGGGCTCAAGGGAGAATTTAGAGACGACTTTTCCATCCGGACGGCCGAGGTGCGACATGAGGATGACGGTGCGGGCGCCTAGAAAAAAACATACCAGGGCTTTAAGTCCGCATACAGCCAGCCCACAGCTCAGAACATCGACCGACCGTTATCTAATGCGTACTTGACGGTGGGAAGTGCGGCGACGATACGCTGGAAGAAAGCACTTCGCGTAAGACGAACATGATTGGCAGCCTCAGAGACTATGAGCTGTTGCGCACCGCTGGGTTCGTGATCTTGCCATCCTGCATGGGGACATTGAAGTCGACGCGGATAAGGACCTTCTTGTCCTTGAGGTCGAGGTCTGAGATCGAGAGTTTGTTGGAGAGGGACATGATGTGGTCGGTGGTCAAGATATGCGCTGCGCGGCGGTATATGGTGACGGGTTTTTATGGGCGGGGATGACCTCGGACGTTGCGCGCGACGACTCGTTCAACCTCAACCAAAAATGAACGTCATCGATGGGTGCAGCACATATCAGGAAGGCCGTTCTCACGATTACAAAAACGTTCCTGATGTTGAGATCGATGTATTTCGACAAGCACGGTCGTCGACCAGCTAAATCCATTTACCTACACGTATAAAATGTATTCTTGCTTATCGCTTGTTGCATGGATTTGTGCACCGTTTTCCCCCCGTTTCTAAGCGTTCCGCTCCGATTAGATCCTGACCGACCCATTAGCGTTAACTTACGGATCTCCGTGAAGCTGCTAATCATTAATATCGGAATACCAATTGTCCTATTCCGAGGAAGGTATCAACTTACAGGTCAGCGGATATGGTCCTGCTTACTTACTTCAATTTACTTGAGTCATTTCTATACAGGTGGATGTATAAAATTTATGGATCGACCGAAAAAAGAAGGAGGTCCACAATGCGTGCCGAACATCTATTCTACTGCTCGCGCTGGATAAACAACTCAGCTCAGTGTAAGAGGACCCTATAATTGGCTTCAAAATATAATAACATGTCCATAGGCAGGCTGAAACAATGTTGTGGCTCATAAAAAACAACTTGGATGAGGGTGTTTGGCTTCCTTCCTTTTTTGGTCGGTCCGTAACTTTTCACATCCGCCCACCATTTACTTTATTCAGCAAAAGCTAACTGTATCACGTGACCATTTAATTTTTCTCCCTAGCCTATCATCCATGTCTCTTCCGGTTGTCTGGATCTAACACGCAGCACCTCTCAACGGTTTGAAGAAAAAAGAAAATTACAAGATGGCCCCGTCCGGGCCGTCCCTCGATGACATGGCCAATGGACAACCGCTCCAGATCCATGGATCCGACCCGCTTGAACTGTCCTTAATTGAGCCAGAGTCTAAAAGCAAATGCAATACGCACGGTGGAGAAGCTCATACACCACATATGGTGTCCTCCAACAGGCTTACTCCGTCTATCTCGCACGTTGTACTCATACTCGATGAAGTCACGGAACACCTACTGCAATCCGGCTCGCCCTACCCGTACGAGTTCGAGGATGAAGCCTTAGATTATTCCCATGATCGCTTAAAGCGGTCTGACGCAATCAAGGCAGGGAAGGATTTGACGAACATGTGTCTCGTTCACTCTTCGTGGCTCGCATCCGCTCAGAGGGTACTCCAGCGCAGACTGTTCATCCACTCACCAGGGACGCTGTCTGGATTGCTGAACGGCAAAAGTCTCGGATGGCATACTACAACTCTCCACGTTGAAGTATTACTAAGCGACTGGAGAGTTGGTCCCCTGATAGATCTCCTCGGTCGCATACCCGGTCTGCGACTTCTCCACACCAACTTCCGGAAGCTGGCGTACGATGAAGGCTCTCTCTCTGCAGATATATCTGCTCTCATCGCTGTCATAGTCAAACTGGAGGGCCTTGAAGGCCTTATACTTTCAGATATCCCGGCAGAAGTCTCCTGCGAGCTCCTTAAACCTCTCTTTTTCAGCGTTCATGTGCTTAAGGAGCTTCGGTATATGGGCATAGGACATGGTCAGCTTACCTTTCGTATAGAAAACTCGACCATCTTCACTTTATCTGCAAACGAGCTCGCAGAATATCGTAATCCACCAAAGCTGAATACTGTCGTGTTTTGGATTCATCGGGTAGGAATTCCGATACACTTCCTAGACTACATGGACAATCGGGAGGACAGTCTCGACTCTGGTCCGGACATTTTCGAAATAAAGCGACCTGTCTTCGCGTATCCCGCGGTGCAGATGAGCATCCTGGTCACCAAATTCGTGGAGTTGCTCAAGGCACGGCGTCTCTTCGTCGTGGGAGAACATGATCGACGGGTGTATTCTCCTCTTATCGAGGATTTCTTCGTGAAATTCATATCTGAGGAGGAATTTTCAGCCGGAGAGCAAGTTTACAGGCTAATAGAAAAGGGGGTGCTGCCGAGACTACGCTTCGCCAAGGTTAGCAGCAAGTTTGGGGAGGAAACTCAAGAGTTTCAGAGAGCACGGGAGCTGTGCATGAGTAAAGGCTGTACACTCCAGGCATGCATTCGCGGCACTGGGGACGAGGGTTACATCGATGACATTTTGTACCGCGCACGTCTCCGTGATAATGTACGTGTTTGCGGATGCTCTTCCGGAAGTCACAGCGTCGAGTCTGATAAACAAATGTACCTTTTTTAGCCGAACAGCTAGCGTCTCCTTGTACGGGCTAACTACATCAGTCTGAATTTTGACCATAACAGAAGACTACAATTATACCAAGTTACGTGATAGCAGTCCTCCGAAGTATAGAAAATAAAATGAATTAGGAAAAGTAATTGTTGATGCATATTGCTATACTAGGTGGATCAGTGATTGTATCATTGATCTGCCGACAGAAAAACTAGCTCGTGTTGGCAACTAGTTCTTTGATACACCCTCAACCCTAAGTGGGTCGAAGGCGTCTGGATTCTGGGTGCGATGCCGAAGGCGAGTCGCCCAACCTTATCACCACTTACGGGGGGCACTCTGGGCAAGCGGCGAAGGCACTCTCATGAGCGGGTGCCAGACGATCGTGTATCCAATGGTCTACAACAGCACACGTCCGGGCGAAGATCCACACGTCGGTACACCGTGCACGGAGCGGAGAGCCATTGGGTGCCGGCCGTTCCGCCTCCTCACAGAATCTTCACCACCATTGTTGCGCATGATATCCTTGGCTACGTTGCGGAGTGCCTGTTAGAATCCGGCTCTCCCCAGCCCTACGTCTTTGAGGGAGATGCTCTTGGATGTGCCGAATACACCTGGATGGAGGATCTCACTCGCGGGGCCAGGAAGGACCTGGCGAACATGTGCCTCGTCCACTCATCGTGGCTCGCGTCTGCCCAGAGAGTGCTTCAGCGTAGAGTGGTCCTTCGTTCGTTCAGAGGGGTGGATACGCTGAAATCAAGCAAGCACCTCTCACGTTGGGTTAAAACGCTCCGCTTCGGGATGGGATTTGGAGAATCTAAAGTCCAGCCTCTAACGAGCCTCATCAGACATACCATCAGCCTACGTATTCTCTCCATCGACTTGCGAAACTTCAAACCGAGGAGAAGAGGCCTTCCTCCGATGGCCAGCCTCGCCGCCGCCATAGGACAGTTATCTTGTCTCGAAGGTCTCGTGATCTCCAATATCTCGGTTTCCATCTCCCAGGCTTTCCTTAAACCACTTTTCTTCGGAACTTGTGATCTGCATGAGCTTAGGTATATCGGCTTGGGATTCGACTTGAACAGATATTTGTGGAAATCACCCATTCTCTTTTCACCAACAGAACTCGCGGAATACAACAGCCCGCCCAAATTGAATGCTGTCGCATTTTGGACGGACCACACGACTCTGCCAGGGCGTTTCCTCGACAACCACAAAGATTGGGAATACACCCCGGAGTCGGGACCTGATGTCTTTGAGTTGAAACGGGATTCCTTCCGCACAGCGGGGCTCAGCCACTTGGTTACCGCATTCGTAGAACTGCTGAAGGCGCGACGTCTCTTCGTTGTGGGATTGCGGGACGATCAACCACTGTCGCCATCTATCGAAGAGCTGTTCGTAGAGTTCACAAGTGACGTGAGCCGTTCGGCAGGCGAACAGCTCTACGAGCTTGTTTCGAGCGGGAAACTTCCGAAACTGCGCTCGATCAGAGTCAGCAGTAGGTTTCGGGAAGAAAGTGGCGAGTTTTCGAAGACGCGAGGCGTGTGCACGAGTAAAGGCTGTTCTCTCGAGACATTTATTCGCTTCACGGACATGAGATATATTGATGAGCTTTTATTCCATGCACGTTCTTTCGGATAGTGATTATACTTTGTTACCTTTTAGCTCTCCAGCGTCGCTGCTGTTTAATAGGCTAAATTATGACTTTGGCGGAAGCAAGTTGAAACCTGCACTGATCATCATCATCTACTTGAATGTAAAATCCGGATGTAGTCATATGGAATAGCAATTTCCCGGGGATTGACTTTTTATTACGGAGCTCGTATCGCCTTTGCGAACCTTCAATTGTTATGGATGGTGCACTTAATTCAGTGAACTTTGATTCTTTGTAACATCGAAATATAGCTACTGATTGTATGCTTCGTGTGAAGTGAGGTTTCACGCAACCAGGCTTCCATATATAGCCAGTTCAGTGAACGTACCACCGATCCACGGCGGGAATGGCTGAGTTGACAACAACGACGACGCAGACAAGGACGAATTTATGAACACTGAACATTGAACAATGCCGACCACGAGTCACTCAGGCTTATCGCAATCTATTGAGGAGGACTCCCAAGTCGAACATAATTTCAGATCGGATATCCAGCGACAGTCCCAATTACCGTCCAGGTCGGGATCCCCACTCAAGCTCTCCTCCCCTATCGCGCATGTCATCCTTGAACGCGTTGCGGAATGTTTATTGGAGCTCGGATTTCCTCAGCCGTATGTCTCCGAGAGAGAGGCTCTCTGCCGTGCTGAATACACCTTTATGGAGGATATCGTGCTCCAGGTCAGGAAGGACCTGGCGAATATGTGCCTTGTGCACTCGACTTGGCTCGCATCCGCCCAGAGGGTACTCCAGAGAAGACTTGTCCTTCGTTCATTTAAAGGAGTACATGCGCTAGCATCAGGCGGACACCTCATACCATGGACCAGAAGCCTTCGTTTCTCAATGAAACCAGGCGAATCATTGATCCAGCCTCTAACTAACATCCTCGGGCGTACTACCGGCCTTCGCCTTCTCTCTATCGACCTGAAAAACTTGAAACGGAGTATAATAAGTGCTCCTGCAATAGCTAGCCTTTCCGCTGCCATAGGAGAACTGGAACATCTCGAGGGCCTCATAGTGCTCAACATCTCAATTCCCATTGCCCGTGCCCTTCTTAAACCTCTCTTTTTAGGGATTCGCGGGTTGCGTTGGCTCAGATATATCGGCTTGGGTTTACGTTTTCTCGATAGACCGGGTGGACCTCCAATCAGCAATTTCTCGCCTGCAGAACTCGCAACATACCATAACCCACCAAATTTGAATACAGTTGCATTCTGGAACGACCAGGCAAGCATGCAAGGGCGATTCCTAGACCATCTTAAAAGCTGGAAGCACAGCCCAGAGTCCGGACCCGACGTTTTTGAGCTAAAACGGAATTGCTTCAGTCACGGTGGAATATACCTCAGCCTCTTGGTCATCACGTTCATGAAACTGCTCAGGGCTCGGCGTCTCTTTGTCACAAACATGAGATATGACCAGGCACTGTCACCTTCCATTGAAGAACTATTCGTTGAGTTCGAAAGTGATGTTCCTATCCCTCCGGGCGAGCAGGTCTGCGAGCTTATTTCAAGCGGGAAGCTTTCGAACCTGCGCTCGATCGGAGTCAGTAGCATGTCCGGAGAGGAGAGCGATGAATTTGAGGAAGCGCGGGCCCTATGCACGAGAAGGGGATGGACCCTGGAGGCATATACCCGGTCTATCGACATGATCTACATTGACGAACTTTTACTCCACGCGCGTTCTTTCGAAGCTCGATAATGTCGTACGTTCTCTCTAGACGCCCCCGTCTGGGCTATAGACTTTGACGGACTGCTGTCCTTTCCAGGCGTATAAGGCTAGAATTGAATCCCGCTTACTGGATATCATTGGCCTAACTGGTTCAGTAGCGATTGCAGAAAAAAGGTGCAGATGCTTCTGACGTTTGTTTGAAGCTATTGGTAACGTCAGAGTCGTTATTGTGACCCTCATTTATGTTGGAGAGCGATTTTTCTTCTCGTGTTTATACGAAGGATCTTTTTTTTCGACAAGATATGGCCTGTCGAGAGTAGTGAGTAGTATCTTGCCGATTGTCTCACCAGTGTTATGTGGTTGTATAGTAACATTTTCCCGAAGTATTGAAAACTCTAAGCTTAAAAGCGCAAATACATGCAGTATATACGTAGCCCTGCGGAAGCAACTTTACTTCTTATACAAAGCAAATAATACGTAAGGGATATTTCTGTCCTACAACAGATGATCAGAAAGAAAGCGAGTGCTCGTAGTCGCACCGGAAAGGCCATAGGCACACTTGCATGTTTTCGTTGTGATGATTCCTGTAATGAAGACCAGACACTACCAGTTAATCGACTTCGCGCCTAGGAAAGTCAACGATTATAAATATTGCTGGCCCACGACAGCACGAGAGAAGCCTCCAGAAGAGCACGTACCTTTACCTTATAGAGCGTGCGTGAGACAAAAGTTCGTCGGTGCGACCGCTACCATCTCCAGGAAGTCGGATGATTTCAAGGCTGCAGTTCCTCTTCAAGCATAACGCACTCGATAACGGAAACTCTTCGTCCTCTACGGTATGAGTCGTATAGACAAGCACGACCGAGCGCAGTCTTGGCAGCCCGTTCGAGAGTAGCTGAAATAGCTGCGAGTCAGGTGGGTGCTGCCACGAGAACATCAGGAATAGCTCCTCGATAAGAGGAGATAGCGTTTCTCCTAACTTTAACGACAGCACAAAGAGGCGTTTGGATTTGAGGATCCCCATGAATGTGTTAGCCAGACGGGTAAGACTCAGTCCCTTGTAGCCATTGGGGAGTGTCTTCAATTCAAAAACGTCTGGTCCAGATCCCGGGATATACATCCGATGATGGTCTATGAAGAGTTCGGGAAAAACCAACAATTCAACCCAAACCGCGACGACGTTCAATTTGGGCGGATTATAATATTCCGCGATTTCTTCCGCAGAAAATGTGACGACCGGTGGTTCTCCCTTATCCTCAAAGGAATGGAACCCCAAACCGATGTATCTGAGCTCACGGAGCTCCCGAATTGCGAAGAGGATTGACTTTAAGAAGGCGCGGGAGATGGCCGCAGAGATATTGAATACTATTAGACCCTCTAGACACTTAAGCTGACCTATGGCATCAGCGAGGCTGGTCATTTCTGCAGAAAGGACGTCTTCTTTGTCTTGCACCAAATTTCTTAAATCGATTGAGAGGAGACGCAGGCCGCTGGTACACGCGAGAAGGTTCACCAAAGGCCGAACTTCCCATTCTCCAAACGCCATTCCGAAACGGAGGCTCCTGGTCCATCCTGCGGGATATTCGCTCGATATCAACGCGTCGATCCCCCTATATAAGCGAAAAACCAATCTTCTCTGGAGTACCCTCTGGGCGGATGCGAGCCATGACGAGTGGACGAGACACATGTTTGCTAAATCCTTCCTAGCCGCGCGCATCAGGTCTCTCCGAGTCTTGGAGAAGTATTCCTTATATCCAAGGGCCTCCCCCTCAAATCTGTATGGCTGGGGAGAGCTGGACTGCAGCAGATATTCGGCGACGTGGTCGAGTATGACATGCACTAAAGGAGATGCTAGCACGTGGCGTTTGAGGTATCCTGCATCCCGAGCATCCTCATTATGCATAGCAGTACTTTGATCTGTCCGTGTGTAAGCTGTTGCGAGTCAGGTCTTCAGTTTTGGTACACTTGATAGTGAGTAGATCGGGGCTTTTCACCTTGGAAAAATCTTCGAAAGCGCCTGTAGGGCTGGAGGATGTGGATATCTCTGGATCGTTTGGGGCAATATACTCGATCAGGTTGTCCAGGTGGTGGCCAACTGGCCACCACTCGGACTACGAATTTGTCCCACTCCGACGCATACCATATCGAGCCATCCAAATGGACTTGATCGATAAGTATTTGTGTTTTTCAATAAATCTTAGTAGGCTGCCTGGTCCCAATGAAATTGCTGAGAAACTTGGTTCATTTTGGTGTGTATCCTCAGTAAATTGTATTTTGTCGGAAACGATACCGTCTGAGAGTGAATGCATTACCGTAACAGGGAACATGAATGATGTATAGTTCGGTTGAACCGGTGATTGCCGAATTCCAATAAAAAAAAGTGTTGATGTCAAAAAAGATATGGTCATATGCCCCTCAGACGAGTATGTGCGGACAAATCCGCACACGCTGCTTGTTCGATCTGAAGAACTTGAAGGATGCTCGCAACTGTGAACGATCCCGAACCTTCCGGACACAATCCCGGAAAATAATCCCACAACTCCAATGGTATCGCTTACGGAGGATTCTCCAAAGTAGCAACCACAGCCATACTACCAGCAGGCGAGTGTCGCAAGATATTGTGACCACCTTGCAACAGCTCACACTCAGAGTAAAGCTTATGGATCAGACTATTGCGCACCTTGAGAGAGCACGGGAATTGGTTAACTCGGATCTCAACCCTCGCATACTCACATGTCCTGTCGGAAGCGTTATCCTTGACCGCGTTGCGGAGCTCCTACTATCCGACTCGTCCCAGCCGTGTTTCTTTGAAGAGGAGACCCTCGCGCCTAGGGAGTGCATTATGATGGATAGCAGGATGTGCGCCCGGCAGGATTTGGCGAATATGTGCCTTGTTCACTCGTCATGGCTCGTGCCCGCTCAGAGAGTCCTACAGAGCAGATTGGTTCTTCTTTCAAATAGTAGAATACACGCGCTGATGTCAAGCAAGAACCTGGCGAGATGGGTCAAAAGCCTGTGCTTTGGAGGCAGTTTCGCAAGACGGACACTTCGACCACTGACGAATGTCCTTGGCCATGTCAACGCATTACGTCTCCTCTCCATCGACTTAAATTTCTTCAAACCAAAGAATAACACATGTATTTTTGCAGCGGAAATGGCCACTCTCGTCTCTGCCGTAGGACAGCTACAGTCTCTTGAGGGCCTTATAATTTTCAATATCAAAAGGCGAATCTGGCATGCGTTCCTTAAGTCCCTCTTCCTTGGGATTCGAGAGCTCCGTGAGCTCAGGTACATCGGCTTAGGATTGCTCACATTTATAATTGCGGGGGAGTACCCCGTCGTCACCTTTTCGCCAGAAGAGATCTCGGGATATTACAATCCTCCGAAATTGAACACCGTCGCGATTTGGTCTGCATTGGTGAAAATTCCGGAACTCTTTTTAGACGGCCATCGGAGATACAGTCCAGAATCTGGACCTGACGTCTTCGAGCTGAGGCATCCCTATTTCGATCACAGGGATCATCTGACTACCGCACCAATGGAGTTGCTGAAAGCCAGACGCCTTTTCGCGTTGGGTTTTCGAGAAGTAGGAGAGACTCCGAGTCCGACGCCTTTTCCTCTTATCGAAGAGCTTTTCACGGTAATCTTACATGGACGCAGACCCTTTCAACCTGACGTGTCTCTATCTCGGCTGCTTTCAAACGGACTACCAAAATTGCGATCGGTCAGAGCTGTCTACGCGGCTCATTCAAGGGACGAGGAATTCCCGGAGTCAAGTGCACTATGTATGGACAGAGGCTGCAAACTTGTGGTTAGCCCGGTACCCTGGGTGCACGCGAGGCGTATTGATGAGCTTTTATTTCTCGCGCGTTCACTGTGATTAATGTGTGTAACCTGTTGGTCTTCTCGTGGATTAAAACATCGCGATGTAACGTTCTAGGCACGAGACAAGCCAGAAGTTGGGTTGTGAGGTGACGATAGACGTGGCTCGTAAGTAGTGCCTAGAAGCAAAAATCGAAATGTCTGTGCGGGAAATCTCGTAAGGTCCTACGTACTGATGTGACTCTTATGAATCCTAATCTAAAAACATCTTGTTACTAGACCCGTACTTATTATTGCGATTGAGTAGACTGACCGACTGTAATCACTGTATACACCCTGTTGCCCATGTGTACAGTATTACATCTGCAGCATTGCAGCCTGGTCGGTCAGTATGTTATAGTCACAAGTCTGACATTTATTCACTCGAGGTAAATTATACTCCCCAGCCTTTTCTGTCCCACGTTAAAATGAATTGGCAAGTTCGAGATTTGATTTCTACACGAAAAACAGGCACAATCTGATGTCGTAAGCAGCCATTAGTACCTTGCTTCCGCGCTTACTACTCACCAGTCCTCCGCTCGCGACTCACCGTCAACTTCAACGACCTTAAACACAAAGGCACTCACGCAAAAATGGTGAGCAAATACGAAATAAACTGTATCTAAACCCGCATCTGAATCCCCCCACGCAGTACGCAGACCTAGACGAGCTCGTACTCTCCGGCAGGCTCTTCAACGGCGGCTCGCGGTCCTCGTCGCCAGCGCGCACGCCCTCGCCCGACCGCAGCCCCGCTCGCAACTGGCCCGACGCCGTCGACAATGATGAAGACGATGATGGAGGGGGAAACGAATCAGACGCCGAGCGCGAGCGACGCATCTCACAGATCATGCGCGCAGCGCCCCAGGACGCACCCGCCGGGGCGATCGGGATGGGCCCCGGTCGCACGGGCGTAAAGGGCGTAATCCGAGACCGCGCAGAAGCCCAAGCGCGCGCCCGTGCGTTGCGTGCCGCGGAGATCGCTGCGCTGAACCGCCGTATGGAGAAGGCGAGCCTCGGCGGGAAGACGTTCCTCGAGGAGGAGCGCGAGCGTGAGTGGGAGCGCGCGATGCTTGAAGGCTTGTCAGCGCCGGGGGCGGATGCGGTGCGCCGCGGTGCAGCGAAGAGCGGTAGGTTTGGGCACCTTCGTGAGGTCGGGGTGAAGAATTTCGTATCGGCTGTGGAGAATGAGGCGCGCGGCGTGTGGGTCGTCGTGCACCTGTACGATCCGGTGAGTGTGTTTTGTTTACGTTAGGTCTATGGGCTGCGTGCGCTTCTCTGTTGGGTGGAACTACAGTCTCGTTTTTTATTCTTGACGCGGCCAGACCGCGACCGACGTTCAAAGCTCGGGCGAGACGGGAGCCTGATGCCCTTTATCTCCTATCTCCGCACGCTGTTTCACTGCTTATCGTTATGAGTTATGAGCTGCCGACTGGCCGAACCTCACTAACGCGTTCCGCCTTCCCTAGTCTCTCGATCGCTGTTACACACTCGATACCGAGCTCGCACAGCTTGCACGGCTACATCCAGACGTCAAGCTCCTCCGCGCACGCGCCGCCGCACTGGGCTTCGCCTCCTCCTCCTCCTCCTCCTCCTCCTCCTCTTTCCGCGCTCCTTCTTCCATATCGCGACCGGCCGCAAGAACCAGAACTTCCCGACTACGTCCTATCGTGGATGAGGACGACGAGGACGACCCGTACGCATACGCCGAGAAGGATATTACAGACGAGGGCGAATACGATGACGAGGAGGAAGAGGAGGGCAACGTAGACGTGGATGTGCTCCCAACGCTACTCGCGTACAGGGACGGCGAACTCGTACATACGTGGGTGCGCGTTGACTGGGAGGCAGGCCGCGCAGGCGTCGCTGAGCTATTGACAAAGTGCGTTTCCATCCGTCGTGTGTTTTCTTTCTTCATCCGCTTTCCAAGCTCGGGACTTTCTTTCTTTTATCCATCCTTCCGCCCCCTTCCCTCCCCCGACCTGTTCCCGCGTGTTGTCTTCGCGCCACATTCACATTTCACTTTTCGTCCCATGTTTAATTAGCCATACAGAAGCGTTTGCTAATACCCGTATTTCAGACACCACATCCTGCGCTCAGGTAACTGTGGCCTGCCCGACGACAACGCCGACGATGACGATGACGGTGGCGACGACGACGACCTCTGGGCGTCAGACGAGGACGCGTCGTAGTCACAGCATCCATCTCCCCCTTTCCCTCTCCTCAGCGCCCCGCGTCACGCACCAACACCCATCGCACCAATCCACCTGCGCCACGGCACAGCACCTGTACCCTGTATTAGACGCCCAATATCTGGTGCTCAATACACGTTTTTACATACACTTACTACGCATACGCACGCTTCATAACGTACAGTAGATATTAACGGCCCCCTCCTCCTAAAAGCCTGCCATCTAAATCCAGATCCAGATGCAAAACCCAGATTTCGAACCTAGGCTCCTAGGCTCCTCCGAGTCCGCGCCTTCATCACCGGCCTTCCGTGTCATTAATATTCATTCAAGTCCGCGGTGGCCTTTCATCTCCGTCACGGTGTCCGCGCCAGAACCCCCTACAGTACTGTGCATTCATATTAAAAACATCAATCAGACCTAACGCCGGATACCGAACACTGGACGCTGGACACCGAACGCCCAACATCGAAGATTGAGGACTGAGGACTGAGGCACGGCACGTTCCGCTTACGCACACCTAACCTTCGACCCTCGCCTTTCGGCCTCCGCTCTCTCTCAGGCTGCTCTCCCGCTTTGCCGTGTTCACCCCCCGTCCTCGGAGACCGTGCACGCCGGACTCAGGGCCCGAGTCCGAGTCCGAACCCGAACCCGAATCCGAATCCGAATCTGAACCCGGATCCGAACCTACCTGCGAACTCAAATTCAAATTCAAATCCAAAA
Organism: Coniferiporia sulphurascens; assembly: GCA_002794785.1. NCBI lineage: Eukaryota > Fungi > Basidiomycota > Agaricomycetes > Hymenochaetales > Hymenochaetaceae > Coniferiporia > Coniferiporia sulphurascens. Next base: position 1,989,287 of record NBBA01000007.1, on the reverse strand, counting down.
TACATATACACGAATCTGAACCCAGATCTTGATCTGCACGGCAGCACAGGACGCGAAGGGACTCGGTTAAGTAGACGCACAGCGGCACAGGCTACGGGTTACGGGCTACGGGCTACGGCTACATTCTGTAAGTAAGCAAATAAATCAAGAAAGCAAAAAAAGAAAAAAAAAGGGGTCCCCAAGGAATTACGAATTACATATTAGATCTGCAACGCAAGGCAACTGGCATCGGCACTACACTACTGGCAGTAGCGTCGGTATTAGCGCCGCCAGCACTGCACAACACGACGGCACGACGGGCGCTACTAGCGCTAGCGCACGCACCGCGACGCCTGCGCCAGCACAGTCACTGCGGTAGGCTACTAATAAACCCAAGCGGTGGCAAACTCACCCCCCAGACGCGTCTAGAACAGGGGGAAGGCGGGGACCATGACGGCAAAAGAGGGACGAACAACGAACAACGAACATGCTCGCGACCGGGCGTCCCTGACCTTGCGCCGTGACGGCGAAGGCGGGCTGATGAGCGAGGCCGACCGAACTTTCGAAAGAACACAGATAGATGTACCGTGTGCGGTGTACCAACAGTTCGAGCGCGCAAGCACAAGCAGAGATGCATCATCTAAACTTGACCCATCTAGGTCAGATTCCTCTTCGTCGAACCACCAACGTCGGAACTCGGGAGTCCTTGTGATCTTCTACAAATTCGATGAATGTACGAGAATACATAACAAACAGCCTGAGGGCCTACACAGATAGCGAGTGGGAATGCAATGCGGGCTTTATGGAGGGAGGGAGGGATCTATGCAGATGGTGGCGGCGAGATGAAAGGGCCAATGCAGTGGAATGGGGGGGTATCAGGACACGATAGGGCACAAGCACAAGAGAAGCAAGGGAACAGGGGAGGGGAAGGAAGCAGTGATGACAACCGTGGGCCCAAGGGACAGTGGGGTTAATAGCGTACGAGATCTCTGCTGTAGAACAAGAAGCGTGGTGTGGAACACAAGTCTGGATACAAAGTTGCGCAGAGACGGGCTTCGCGTGAATGATGACGCTTGTACCGAGATAGAAAAGAGGTGTTTGGAGCTGTTTGATGAACTAGGACGGAAGTTTGACGGAAAGCAAATAGACGGGTACACTGATATACGGATAGCAATTTTGGACGTGGGAGATGCCTGATAGCATCATGATGAGTATGGAAAGAGGACAATTGACGTGTGCGGATGCAAGATGGGCGTATTTGAAAGGGGAAACGCTGAGACGAATAGGGAAAAAACGCAAAAATGGACAAACACCGAGTTTCGCTCATAGAGCGGCCACCTCAAGACTCGCACGCTTCAAAGCGCGGCTCGTTATATTTACACCATGAAAGTCCTCTAGCCAGACACCCTGCTCCTGACACGTTTTTAGTAAACGCTCCCAGAACGCGGAGACTCGTGGGGACGGGCGCTGTGTACGCAAGGCATGGCTCTCTGGACTAAGATCTCGGATAAATCGCAGGTTCGGGAATGCGGCACGCTGTAACGAGAGCATCTGTTCAAGTAGAGTGAATGTATCGTCGAGCTCGGCGAGCCGTTTGTCGATACCGCGGATACCGATAAACTCTATGCGTCGATGTGTTGGCAACAACACGTGCGGAGGGATCCAGTCCGGCGTCTGCCAATGCCATTCAGCATCCGCGCTACAAATAAACTCTCGCAGATTTGGACACCACTTCGCAAGCTCAAACTCGGGGCGAGCAAGGTTAAGCATGTGTGACTCGACAAGAGATGACGAATGTCCCAATTCGAGTTGGCGCAGTGACGGCCCATGCTCCTGGAAGAAGGTAGAGAAACCCCGGCCCCTATAATTGAATTCACAGGAAACGACTGAAAGAGACTGGAGCTTGGGCATCTTCCATGCTGCAAAAATTGAGAATGTGTAGTCGTCTACTTCGACTTTGAGGGAGCGCAGAGCCGGTAGCTCAATTGCGGGGAAGTCGGGCGGCGTTCCATACGCGGCTTGAACGGGCGAGCACGTTGTGATTTCAAGGTATTCTATAGCGCTAGGCCGGTCGAACAAGGCGGACATTTGGATGTAGAGCGGCGTCTCATCGTAGTTCTTCCACGAGAGCCGGCGGAGGTCCTTATTCGACTGCGCCAGGAGCGAGAAAATGGTCTCCGTGGAACACTGCGGGTCCTGGGGCGCGAAAACGTTCTGCTTAACAGAGTGGTGGTCGGTGTAAATGACCAACTGAGACGCATACTTGAGAATATCCCGGACGTCGATTGGGGCGCAACAGTCGAGCACAGACGTCTCGATATGCAAGCGGTGAATATACCATCCACTGGATACAGGAGCTCCGCGCACGTCCTCGAGTACGAGCGTGTGCGCAAGCTTCCTCGCCTGCGTCCCCCGGTTGATCCAGACAAACTCGTACAGAAACTCACGCATAAGCGAGTTCCAGCGACGACACACGCAGGCGAGGCCGAGCTTGAACTTGATGTTAGCGCGGTATGCCTCGAGCTGGCAGGCGGGCGACTGCTCGCGCGACAGGAACGATACCTCCTGGGCCGTGTCGAGCGGGTCGGGGTTGATGCGGGTGGCCTCGCGAAAGATGAGCAGCCAGAGCTCAGGTGGTATGCGTGCGACGTTGACACCAGAGCGCTTGGAGACTGGCAAAGGAGGGGACAAGGGTTTCCCGATTTTTTTATGTACACTGTAGAAAGGTGAGTCCGACCGCCAACGACCGGTGGCCAAGGGAGACAGACCTAAGAGAGCGCGCCCTGCGCGAGAGGAGGCGCACAAGCTTCCTCGAGAATTTCAGGCATTTATTGCGGACATCCAGGGAGAGGGGTCGCATGAGGAGGAGGAGGAAGAGGAGGATGTGGTCACTGGGAAAGAGAGCTCTGTGTCGCCCGCCGTTGATGACGGGATCCCAGCTGCCCCTGCTCAATACACCGGGGCTGTGGCGTGGGAATAAGGCACCCCTCTCTGGGTGCCGATCATCCCTATTTGGCTCACCCTCTTTTCTCTCCGAGTCCCCCGCGTTTGCTTCCGCTCCGTGTCCGGACACTGACTACTATTTGCACACTGAAGTAAGCGTCCCGGAACCATACATTTCCACAGTTTATACTTCAAATAATTGTATTTGGCGAAATGAATTATCTTGATAGGCGGCAGACATGAAAGAAAATCAGATCGTGGAGGCACCCCAGAAAAAGGTCGATGCCGGGCGTGATCAGTCAAACTAGGCCATGGAACAACTCGCCGAATCGGACGAATTCGCCTAATTAAAATGGATGCACCAGCATTTACAACTCGTCCCCTTCTATTCTGATTTGTGTCTCCCTCCACACATGGGCCGCTCCCGTTGCGCATCTCCCCGACCTGGATAATTCGAATCGACACTCGAGTGGGGTTAATCAGCAGAAGAGGATTCCAGCTTTTTTCGAGAGCCTTCGAGAACGTTGACTGCACGGGCCTCTCTAAGCGAGGATGACTACTCTCCAAGAAGGCCGTCGCCGTCGGAACACTGACCGTCACGCACACGCGTACCTCCTCGTGCTGTGGTCGCCGTTCGCTGGCTACCGGCGGCCCTCGTTCCATAGGCCCAAGGTTAACTCACTCCCTATTGAGCCGGGCCGAAACGCACTATATCAGAGAAGACGCCGCTATATTAAAACCATACCTATTCTGGGGCGCAGCAACACCGCTCGGTAAGTGTATAAAAAGATCAACAGAACTGATTCCGACTGCGCTTTCCTTTCCTCGCCGGAGGAAGTCTGCATGCATTTGGTCAGTCCACTGTGACTTGCGGCTGTCTTCCCAGCGAGCTACAGGACGCAACTCTCGGATAGCAGCGGCAACTCCTGACACAAATACGGATTTAGTTGCATCCCTATTACCAGAACAAACATAGGTCACGGCAGCAATGACTGGACACGAATAACTGTTGCGTAGTGGGGCCGGCATGATGTTCGACCTGCGGCAGACATTCCTACACAGCCTCCGTCATAACCGGTTCCGGGAGGAAAAGCGGAATCGGTCAGAGCGGGAGAACCAGCCTCGCGCCTAGGCAAATCGTCAAACTTGTCATACTTAATATCGTAATCCATGAAAGAAGCGCCGAAGACTACGCGCCTTTATAATGAAGAACACGCACGAAGTGGAAGCCTCACCGAACACGCCCGTGCACATGTCGAAAGGTCGGACAATCTCGAGACCGCAGTCACGGCCTTTGCACGGTGCCTTCGACGTCGAAAAGTTATTTTCCTCCTTTGTAAGAAGAGAATAGGCGACTCCGACTGATCGCAATGCTGATGGCCGGTTCGAAATTAGTTGAGACAGCTTCTAGTCCGCCGCTCACTGTTCGTCCGTGAAAGTCCATAAATAACAGAAACCAGATTTTATACTTGCAGATACGACGTAAAAAGGCATTTGAAGTTGAGCAAATCTATGACTTTGCGGCCAAGCGTCCAAGGTCCCATCTATTGTTACCCCCCAAGGGAGACTTCAGTCCAAAAACGAGAGGCCAAACCCCGGACCATATGTCTAGCAAAGGGCATCGGAACAGTCACCAAGTTTCTGCGGTACTTATGTAACTTGAACGGAAATGTCACATTCCGTAATCTCTATCGATGAAAAAGTGGCGACGGCCCATCATATTCTCAAATGAACCGACACCCAGGCCGATGTACCTGACTGAGTTTAAGAGGCCCCTGAATTTCGAAGAAGAGAGTTTTAAGGAAGACTCGGAAGATGCGCGCGGGGATTGAACACTGTATGACCCTTGAGACACTTTAGCTGTCCTATGGCAAACGTGAGACTGGTTATTTCCGTGAAAGTATGCTCCCTGGGTGGGTGTGAGCCGTAATGAGCTAACTCGAATAGGGCACATACTCACTATACCCTTCCTAGAACCATGTACAATCTCCTCCATCCGAGGTACATCCATTATATCCAACGGACTTCCCTTCAGATCTGTACATTGCCTACCAATATGGGACGAGACCAGACAGTACAGGTAATCCATAACTCGATCGAGTATAACATGCGCGAGCGTGTGCGGCTTATGATCAACTGGCTCCTAAGCTCCCATCTGACGTGCCAGTGCGTTAGCTTAATTTACAGATTCTGGTTTATATTTAATAGCTTGCAAAACTTTCCCGCGAGTAATGCGGCTGAACTTCCTGCCTTGTAGAGTTCTCCTCACGCGGCATCACAGGATGGACGAACTCACCTTCAGGACTATGCCCAATACTGGTTCGGAGTCTTTCGGTGCTGTTTATATAAATAAACTTGAATAAGGTACACTGACAGATGTCTAGTCTTTTGATGCAGCTCTAAGAATGACGATCTGAAGCATACATTATTTCTTTTATTGTATATAAATAAAAATTTTATACCTGTATCAGAGCATGAGCATGGCCTGTATCAAAATATGTACATGTACTGTATATTACTCGTGATGCGGCTGCATGGTAATGCAAGTTGAAAGTTTAAGGGTGTAAAAACATGTAGCATATACCCCCGGCGGAAGCAAATTCTGAAAACAACACGAATTCGAGATGGTAGTATGGGAAATCGCTGTCCCATGACCGATGACAGTCAGTGAGCGTTTTCCATAGTTGTACCAGGAAAACTCTTGGAAGACTTGTAAGTCTTTGCTGCGGATTAGTCTCGACCAACCACAACCGGAGAACCGGCTTCGCATCTAGGTAAATCATCAAATTGTCAATATTGCTGATCTATGAAAGCTCAAGAGAAGAAAGAGAACTCAGGAGTGTTAGATTCGCTCCCTGATTAAGGGATTGAAGCAAGTGATAACAGATTCACACAATAATACTAGTTAGTTTAGGGTAGGCTTGTTACCCTCCACTCGCTAGAGTGTTAGAGCTGATGATGGTGGTAAGAGACAAGAGATGAATTAAACTGCTTTTTACCGCAATTTTACATTGGGCTTTTATACCCTACATGTTGTAGCCTATTTACTATGTTCTGGTAGCTACTACAACATACTACTCTTGATTTATAAGTCATAAGAATGTTCCAGTACAATCCTGTACATGCTATTTACTATTCTTATCTTTCTTATGAGTCAGTTACATATTCCGGTATGTTCTACAGCCTACCGTGCTATCTTTATCTTATGCTAGAACCTTCTCTGAGTTTCCATTGAGTCATACAGTATAATACCTAAGTTAACCATTCTCGGATACTACTATACCTATGATGCTTCTCCTTATTTCCTAATTGGTTCTGCTGTGCAATGTGCTATACTTGGCTCCCATCAATTGCGTCTTTAATTGATCACCATGCTTCCATCGGCTATTCTTAGCTGAATGCTTAGATATACTTGTGTGGCTCAGCGATTATGCTAGCCTTCCTAATCTTATCTTGTTGTGGCTTGTTACTTATTACTGTAGACTAAGATTGAGTCATACCTTCCATAATATCATTAAAAGAGGTTCGTTCTGGTGTCCTATCATCTACTGGCATAAAGAGCTCCTCAGGTCCTATAGCATTTATATTTGTTATCCTGCTATACCTGGGTGTGACTCTATATGACGGTTCATCATTGAACCATTGTATTATAATCTCCTTATCTATTGGTACTAACTCCTGTCTTTGATTTGGTTCCTTTCGATCTACTGTTGTGTGCCCTTTGGCTATGAAGTTGGCTTTGTATGCAAATAGTTGTTCTCATAATTGTTTATTGATAGTATGTACTATTTGGTGTGCTGCTTCTGCATAGTCGGTTGATGTAATAACTGCCCTTTGATAACATAATTCATTATGTGGCTGATTATAAATCTTGGTTCTTGTGTAAGTGCTGATTACATATCTATTCAGTTGATATGAGAACATAGTTGCTCTATGTTCTATTATTACTTCTAGCCTTTCCACCACTTGTTGTTCCCTTGTAGTATGATCAAATGTAATTTGACAGTTGTCATATCCTGCATTCTGTCCTACTGTTGCACATGCAATATTAAACGCTTTCCATGCTACTTGATCTGCATCTTTACAGTGTTGACATAGGTTCCTGGTATCAATTAAAGTTATGGGTCTTGCCATGTCAATCTTGATAATCCGTTGATCTGGCAATCACAATTTTCATCAATTTACTAACAAGGAGCATGTATATACCTTTAGTATTCCATGGAACGAGAGTCAAATAAAAGCTCATCCATGCGGCTTCCCCCACGATATTCGACAGTCGTAAGACTACAGTTTCTGGCCCTGCATAGCGCTTCCAATGTCAGGAAATTATCTCCCCCTCTGAGACTAGAAAAATAAACAATTGTGACCAAGCACAGTCTTGGTAGCGAATCCGAGAGTAACTGGGATAGCTGCGAGTCCAGTGGGTGCTTTGCATACAATGGGAACATCATGAACAGCTCCTTGATAACAGGAGACAGCTTTTCTTCCATTTTCAAAGCCCAAACGAAGAAGCATTTGGCTCTGAGGATCTCCATAAATGCATTAGCCAGAAGGGTAAGACACATTCCTTTATAACTGGCAGCATTGTGTGGTGCCAAAAAACCATTGCAATGCTATGTCCTGATTGAGCAGTCTGTAACTATCTCATTTTCTCGAATTATGCTCTATATTATAAATCACCAGAAAGACAAGATACAGGGCTTTCCAGGAGTAATTCTATTTTTTATTTACATGCCCCAGTTATTGAGATATAAGTTGTTTGAGCCAGATCCAAAAAATATTGCAACAGTTTTTTGGGTCAGTACTAGTGTATAGTTAGTTATGTGACTTGCAGCATAATTTCACATAATTTGTTATAACCGATTTGTCAGCAATTCATTGCCAATGCACAGAATGTTGTCCAATAAGGACCTCCACAAAGAAGCCAATTTAAATTATTGAAGCCAGAATAGTTTTGGGTCTGAAACCCGGGCCTTCTGTGACGTCAGTGGTTCCTCGTGAGTTCAGACTCCAAAAGCCCCTTTTTCAGGTCCAGGTTGCTAGTATGGTGGTCCAACATGTTTACCCACTGGGACAGCCTTCTTTGTTGGTTGCCGGTAACCGTATATCTGGAGGGCTCTGCCCCCCAATGAAGCGGAGTGAAGTGTCCGGATATCTTGTCTGCAAACATGGTTCCTCTTGTCCCGCCCATATCGCAAGGTCTTCACAGCTCCAGCTTTACCCAACCTCCTCTTGACTTTTCTCTGAGCTTGCCGGCATTATTCGACTGGCAAGCCAAGAACTCTCCCACTCATCCGCTCTTTGTCTTCGATGATGAACCGGGGTCAGAGAGGAAGATCCTTTGGGACGAGGCCGTGCAAGGTATTCATCGTGCGACTCGGCTTGTGCGAGAGAGCATCGGAACGTATCTTCAATCAGACAGTAACGGCAAACCACCGCTGATCGCTGTCCTTGCTTCCTCCGGTATGTGGAAAGTGTCGATGTCTGTCGCCTAGTCTGACTTCTCTCAGATACGATAACATTCTTCAGCTTTATCGCTGGGGTAATGAGGACTGGGTGGACGCTCTTCCCGATTTCGACGCGTAACAGTGCCACCGCTGTGGCTACCCTTCTTTTCCAGACGGAGGCTTCACACCTCTTCGTTTCGGCTGAGCCGTCTACACAAAGCCTTGCCAACGCGGCCCTAAACCAGTTAAACTCAGGAACAGTTATAGAGAAACTTAAGATGCCCGTTTTCAACGACTTATTTCCTACTGAGGGACGCGATCCCTCATTTCGACCAGAACCGCTTGCCGATGTGGATATGGACGCTATTGCACTCATCCTGCACTCATCTGGTTCGCCCCAACGTTCATTTATTTGTCGTGTTCTAACAAACTGCCCTTGTAAATAGGCACTACAGCTTTCCCCAAACCCGTTTACTTCACACAAGAGTCATTAATTGTGAATTCATCGTTTCCGTGTAAGCCTGAAGCCTTCTTTTAGACCGGCATAATCTTCCTGGCTCATATGCAATGTATCTAGGCTTTGGGGAAACCGATCTCGCTGGAAGCATTTTTGCAGTTCATGCCGTTCCAATGTTCCATACAATGGGCGTGATGCTCGTTCCATACGCTGTGCGTACCTTTTTGTCAGAGTCATTCAGTTTCCTTACTCTCTGTGGGCTTTAGGTTTCCTGCGGCCTTGTTGTGGCGGTGTTCAAGCCACATTCACCGGCTATTATTCCAAACCCAATGAATGTAATCAGAAGCGTGGTATCTTCAAAGTCTGACTATATTCTCATCTCTCCAACGTTCCTTGAAGTCAGTTTCTTTATGTAAACCGAATTTCATTCTTCAAATTGACGCCTCACCAATATCTTCTAGACTTGGTCGCGCGACTCAGGCTATGTTGAAGCCTTAAAAAAAACCAAGGGTGTTGTGAGTGTTTGCGACGTAAGGCTTTAAGATTTCCATTCCCAACTGACTTCATTAGATCTTTGGGGGTGGCCCACTAAGCAAGGAGGTAGGAGACTATCTCGTCTCAAGAGGAGTGAACGTCTTCACCGTCTTCGGATCGTGAGCGAAGAAAGGATCAACTCCTAGATCGGGATCAACCTCCTGACCAGATCTTGCTTACCATAGAACACAAGTGGCAAGCATGTGCATTTTCTTGCAAAGTTAGTTAATTTACGCGCACTTTCCCTCATCCTTTTTCTAACTTCTCTTAGAGCCGCCTCGTGAGGACTGGGAATACTTCCGATATTCACCAATCCGAGAGACCCATCTTATTGATAACGGGAACAATGAGTACGAGGTCGTTATCTTAGTAAGTCTATTCTAATGCAGGCATGCGTGTATACCAATAAATTCTGGCTGACAAACTAATCTCAGGCGACGGATACTTTCCGTCCAAATCTCATTAATACGACAGTGGACGGTCGGGAAGCTTACGCAACGAGCGATTTAGTCACTCCTCATCCTATTAAAGAGGGTTATTGGAAGGCTGTCGGGCGAATAGACGATCAAATCATGCACTCGACAGGCGAGAAGACTAACCCCGGACCACTAGGTGCGCATCAACTCAACGCGTATTTCTATTATTTATTGACAGTAACTGCAGAGACTATGCTGGGTCGTGATTCGTTCGTCCATGGCGCGGTCATTTTCGGCCGCGGCCGCTTCCATTGCGGAATCCTCGTACAACCGAAGGTTGCATTTGCATTCGGCCCTTCCGACATGAGAAAGGTGGCTGAATTTAGAAGCCTTATTTGGTGAGTTGTCCCATTTCCACTAAAGTTTCGCGCTCTCTAAAGAGAGTAATGCGAGGCCTACGATCGAGGCTATGAATGCATACGCCCCATCGCACTCACGCATTTTCAAGGAGATGGTTCTTGTTGCCTTGCCAGAAAAGCCATTTTTGTACACCCCGAAGGGTTCACTCCGTCGCCAGGCTGTTATTGATCAGTATGCGGCCGAGATCGATGCAACATATGCCGCAGTAGAAGAGAGCGCACAGGATAACATCGCAGGGCCCGTGGACTGGTCAGTAACGAGTACAACAGACTTCGTCGGGAAAGTCATCGAAAAGACGTTGAATAAAAGCGGTGGAAATATTCCCGTGGATTCAGATTTGTTTGAGTTTGGTCTTGACAGGTATGTTAAACCCGTGTATTTTTATAATATCTGACTTGAATCTCTCCCTGAAAGCCTTCAAGCAACCTGGATACGCAATACTCTCCTCAGAGCTCTGCGCGAGACCCATCCATCTGTAGCGCGTCAAATGTCCGCAACATTCGTTTACGACAATCCCACCATCTCGGGTCTGTCAACATTCATCTCCGCTAATGCCACAGGCACAACCGCTGCGAACTTCGGCGGTGTAGAGGAAAAGCGACGTGAGCTACAAGCACTCGTATCTAAGTATACCACGGCCTTCCCGGGATTCAGGCCTTTGTCCATCCATCAGCTCAACCGGGCGGATGGAGACGTTGTCCTGCTTACCGGAAGTACAGGTTCGCTCGGCTCAAATATCCTCGCAAAGCTTATTCAGAACACGGGGGTTCTTCACGTCTACACTGTGTCTCGTCCCTCATCTAGCGATACTTCTGTCAAAGAGCGACACGTGTCGGCATTCACGAGGGAAGGTCTGGACGTCAAACTCCTCGACAACCCCAAAGTCGAATTTTTACAAGGTGATCCTAGTCATGCCGACCTTTCCATCGATCCAGCGTTGTACGAAGAGGTCAGTTGTGATTGGTTTGATCGATTCAACGAACTGAAATTCTATAAGATACAAACCTCCGTGACGCATGTCATTCATAATGGTGGGTCGCCCTTTGTTGGCTCTACGCCGTAATTCTAACAGCCTCCTTGGCCAGCCTGGCGAGTCGACTTCAATGTTGCTGTCGCCTCTTTTGAGTCAAATATTCGGAGCGTACGCAACCTTGTTGACTTCTCCCTTCGCGGCCACGGTTCAGTGCCCGCGCGAGTTCTCTTCATTAGCTCAATTGAAGTCTTCCAAAGTTCGTTAAACCCTTCTGTGTCTGCTACAGGCTTGCTCACGCAACTCTAGACTTCGATGGGAGGTCCCTAGGACCTGAAGAGCACCTTGCACAGCCCGACAGTGCACTTGGCACGGGATATGGTGAGTCCAAGTGGGTGTCGGAGCAGATTCTTCAAAGAGCGTCGGCGAGTACGCCGCTGAGCACGACAGTTGTACGGTGCGGCCAAATGACTGGAGGCCCGAGTGGCGCATGGAACGACCATGAGTGGTTCCCTCGCTTGATTAAGAGCAGTATCGCGCTGGGGAAGGTTCCGGTCGTGGAAGGGGTGAGTGCCTGTTTCAACCTGGATAATAAAACGTGCTAAAAAAGTTTCAGACTGTCTCTTGGATCACCGCATGCGATGCTGCGGGTGCCGTTGTTGACGTGTTGCATGCAGACGCCGAACGTGTCTTGAATCTTGTGCATCCTCGACCGGTGGCTTGGAATGACGTTATTCACGCTTTCTCCCGTGCGTTCAACCTGCAGGCCGTACCATATAGCGAGTGGTTTTCGGCGCTCGAGAGCGTGCACACCGATCTGTACACAGACGACCCAAATGCCGAGGACGTAGGAAAGGCACATCACGACAATCCCGCTCTGCGTCTTCTGGAATTCTTCCGCGCTACTCTTGCGAATAAAGGAGATAACGTGGAAGCTATGGGTGTCCCTAAGCTGAGTTGCGAGAAGGCCATTGCAGCGTCACAGACAATGAGGGATGCTAGATGCATTGGAGAGGACAATGTTAACAAGTGGATTGCTAGCTGGAGGAGGACCGGGTTTGTATCGCGGCAATGATTACTCGGGCGGGCTTATTGTAATATATAAGCGAGAGCAGATAGTAGCAAGTGATGCGTTGGAATTATGATTGGTAATCTCGACTATGCGACTACGTTTGGTATTTTTTTGTATTCTGTTTAAAAAAAATTTTAATCTCGGCCCCTAATTTGAAAAATCCTGGGCCGTCCTTTATGCGCTCCCGATTATAGTTCTGCTAATGCTATTAGAAATGCGCTCTAAATCCGATAAAGCGGCGTTGTTAATGCCATTTTAAACGCGCTCTAATAACAATAAAGTGGCTTTGTTAATGCTATTAGAAATGCGTTCTAATAACAATAAAGCGGCTTTGTTAATGCCATTACAAACGCGTTCTAATAACATTACAACACCTTCGCCAATGTTATTAGAACTTGAAGATGGCTTCGCGGGCACCTTTTAGTGCTCCAAAAACAATGTCATTTTTTTTAGGATAACGAGGGGGAAGGCAGGGACGCACCAGTCCATACCACAGTTGAAATGCTACTCATGTGAGTCATGTCAGACAAGAGTCAACACTGAAGGCCGGCAATGACGCATAAAGCCCAAAGAAACACCTAATTGACAAAAGAAAAGAATGGTCAGTAACAAGATGGATTTTAAGTACTTAGCGTTAGTTTGTGACCCTACAGAAAGCCATGAACGCGCATTGAACGGCGTCAACGACAAAGAAAAAAATACTAACAACGACGTGCGTTGTCATCCACTTTGGGTAAGCAGCTGCTTTTGGCGTGCCGAATCTGCCGATCGTACCCAAAGTGGATGCCGGAGTGATGTGTCACTCAGATAGATTTTTCATTGCTCCCAACGTGGAAGGACGTCTCGCCCACGCAAAGTTCTCTGCCTTTGACTGCTCCACAATTGGCTCCTCAAGATCGAAAAGAACTTCGTTTTGGCCTCTACCTGTGCTGCAACTTCGAGAGGGCTAAGATTTTATTGCATAAGAGTTGTCCAACGGATGTAATGAGAGTTGGACTAACTGGGTGCTGTGATGCCCAATCGCAAAGACGGGTGGATATCAAAACCATCCACAATCATCGTGTATGCTGTTTAGTCTTGCAGGTGCAATAGGTAATGTGACTTGAACGTCGGCTCAGACATCGGGGCGCTTTTTACACTCCGACCTTCTGTGTGCCCTCCGTTCTCCTCGCCTCCAAAATTAGGTGCTGTTGGGGTTATCCGCTAACTTCTTAGTACTTAGGAAGTCTGGACCCCCGAGATCTGTAGCGATTAATGTTTTTTACCCGTATCTTTGTCCGGCACAAGTGGTGCGCTCTGCATAGTTCATGCCCCCCTTAGTAGATCAAATACGCTGCTGAAAAACCTTCGACATCCGCCTTCGTCTCGAGGCACCACAGGCGCATGCATAGCTTCCCGATACAGGTCGTTGCTCAACGGAAATGGCCACTACCGCTATCGTAATCGCACCATTGCTGGTGCTATCATCATTCAATTTCACATTGGTTGATCATTGATGCTCCACAATTCGGCGCATCCCCGGGCCATACATGTATTCCACTTCTCGTACCGATCTTGTTGATTCATTATCGCCACCTCCACCTTCATCGCCAATAGCCGGCAGGGGCCCAGTCGGCCCTACTCTGCTCGGATCAAGTTGCCTAGCTTGAGAATGACTACGGCCGACCTGTGTGCACCTTGCAGTCTGTGAATCGGATCCCGGGGGATCGCTTCGATTTTTTTGTTTTAACACCATTACAAAATTTGTGTATTCGATCCCTAATGGATCGTATCCCTTCATCGATATTTTTCTTACCTTTTCTCTAATGCCATTACAAACTTTGTATATTGTATACATGTATTTGCAGTCTGTGGATCAGATCGGCTCACTAGCATTTTTCTTATTATGGTTGATAATGCCATCACATAAAATGTACTTACCTTTTGTTAGTGCTAGGGTAGATCACTTTCTATGTGGTGCCCGGCTTGGCCCTTGGCCCATTTATCGCACCTGTAGAGCTGTCCACCTCTGCGATCTCACCACCACCTTCGAACATTTGACCCCGATCCAAACAATCATATTGATTAAATACAGGTATTGCGCAACCTTACACACACTGTAGCCTAAGAGATACCTATTTTATCCTTACGTTGCCAAACAATTTGTCCTTCTTTAAGCTCCATAAGATGAGGCATCATCCATCTCAGAACGTGATTTCTGCCATGGATCCTTAACGAGTCGCGGAAACGATTAGCAAGTTCCCGTATCAATCGTGAAATGGGACAGACCTTGCGTTCATTAAAATCACTATGTGCTTCCTGATTAGTGTCCACCCTAATATCAACTACTGTGACATTGTGGCGAGGTATGGCCTTTAAGGGAAGAGGATTGACAAAGGCACGTATGTGGCACAATGGCGGAGGGGTACTTACAGCTTGAGTGTTGGAACTCCCGTCCAAAGGGGCGCTGGTGGCCATCCTATTCAAGCTAAACCCGCGATCCGCGCTGCTGGCAAGGGTATCACGGAGTTTCTGGCGGAAGTTTAAGCTGCAGGGAGAACGATCACCAGTCAGCATTGGGGAACAGGTTATGACAATATGAAGCCAACAGACAGTGCCAGAATCGAGTTGAAGTACACTGACAGTAAGCGGGATGGTCAAAATGTGGAAAGCGTAACATACAAAAGCGAGACGTACATTTCGGCAAAAGAAGGTCAAAAAATAGATAAATGAACGTTTTGGGAAGGGCAAAGGCGGAAATCAGCGCTACGACGCCCACTGCACCAGTTGCAAGCCCTGTACCGATAGAATACATAATGAGACGATTTATCAGAGTATCGGTCTGCTTGATTCCCGAACGCTGGAAGTGGAGGAGGATTGCCATCGTGGTAGCAATAGACACGTCTGTAACCGTTATAGACGCATTCAGAACACGAACAGTTATTATCTCGGCCTGATCCAAAAGTTTAGTGTTCTCAACGAGGCCACGGATCTGGGCGAAATAGATCGCAGTCATCACAAACTGGATAAGAATGAGGAGGCCTAGTATTCCGGTCAAGATGAACTTTCTCTTGCCAGTGCTCACTTGAGATCATCGGTTAGCTCTGTTGGTCATGAAATAAAGTAGTAAAAACATACGGTGCCATATTCGCATAAGATACAGTATCTGTGCGAGAGCGCACACAATAGCAGAAAGGATGACTGAGTCGGTGATTGGTCTAAGGTTCCAGACAGTAAGCGTGTGCTTGGGAGGTCTAGCTTTGTAGCTCACCTCGAGATCTGGTTGATGAGGGCGAAGTTTGCGAAATCCTTTACGAAGTATTCGTACAATGACACCCACATGTTGATCTGATGCGCGGTATCAAACACGTACATGACGTACAGATACAGCTGTAGCCATAGTTTATCGGACTTCGAGTAATTCTGTACGAATGGAAATAATTAGCGAGGATCCTCCTCACACAAAGGTGGATTCTGCACTTGCATCGTGGTAGAAGTACAGCTGGACACTGCCGGCCCCCCATAAGCTGTGCCCATTAAATAAGTTAGTGTTTCCTCGTAGGAGAGTAAGATGACAACGCACACTGCGGAAATACTGGATGGTGAAAATCGTAAGTTTGTCGAGTAAAGGAGAGGCTATATGACATACATGCCAGCTAGGAAAAGACAACCAAACTGTGGAAGTTCAACGGAAATCAGTAAAAAATTATACAAAAATATTACGAACGTACGGTTCCGTCAAGCGATGGCAAGGGCTCCGCCGGAGAGGTCATAATCGTACAGAGAGGCCACTCGGCGTTGATTGTTACCCAGGAGGAGTTGACAGTGCACGGTCACTTGAGTGGATAGTGCACATACAATGGGAGACAGCGCTGAGAGGGAGCACAGTAGATGATCCCTTTTAACATCACCGTATGGGGCGGACCCTATGTTCCACCGGGAAACATTACGCGGCTCCATGATGACATCTCCAGAGTTCAGCGTGATGATCGAAGAAGCCCAACTCTCATTCGTTAAAGAATGCCGCGACCATAAGAGCCTTGATGCCAGCATCTATGAGGGCTGTGTGATTTAATTAGTCCTAACCTACTAGTAACCGAGAGACCTTCTTTGGGCTTCGAAGTTGTTTAGGAAGTATTAGCCAACAAGAATAGCTGGGATCCGTAAGATGATGAAAAGAGTTTCTACCGTAAGTATTACTGCTGGCTGGCGGCGCCTAAATCCAAGCAAGACCAGTCCCACTGGCACCAATGGATTAAAAGGCGTGGGCTCCACGACAACTACGACGGACTATGAAGACAAACATCTATTTGCGGGGAGGGATTGGACAGCTCCGTTCTTCGCGACTTCGATATTCGCATCTCCGGTCTTCGCGGTGCACGGATCTCTGCGGGAATCTGTCGGGAATACAGTCAATCACCGGCTAATAGGACAATGCTGGTTACTGAAACACCTAGTTAGAACATGTTGTATCCACTCAAATTTCCTCATTTTTTTGTATTTTGCAGTTATAAGTATGCCTCTGATTCAAGATAAAGTATTTCAGAAATTTTAAACAAGAATTTGGCAAGAAAACATGAATCCACATTTACTCATAAAATCTTCAAAATGCGGTGACTGAGAATTTGTCAATAAAGATTCACAGAAAATAGTACAAATAATGCTACTTATAAGTGGTAAATTTTCTGCTGAATCTAAATTCAGTGAGTATGAGCTTCATCCACCAAAAATAATCTTTGAAATCGATGAAGAAATAGTTGAGAAAGAAGCAAACGAAAAATCAGTGCAACCCCCCGGTCACCATTGTAGATCTGATTCCCCTTTATGGAAAGTTGTACCTTTGGTCAACACGAGGCTACTCCTTCCCGTTTTGGAATTTACCTAAAGCCAGAATAATTAATTGTGCCTGAGACATCGTGGGAAAGACATGTGCCAAAGATTAGTCAAGGCCCAATTTTGCCAGATTTCTCCATTCTGCTATAGCTCACTCAAATCTGCTCAGAATCCTCAAAAAAATTGTATATAGATAGCCACTTTCTCACTGAGCATAAATATATATGTTATTTTAAGATGTCGAGTAACGAACTGCAGAAATGAGCTTGACAAGCTCTGGTATCCCATTATGAGAGGGGGCTATGCTGTACGGGTCACGTCCGCAGGGGAATAAGTAGATTAGATACCAAATTTGGCCATGCCAAACCGGGCACACTGTAAATTCTCTGTTTTTCAGTCAGAACAACTTTTCTCTATGGGTATCCATTTTGGGGTCCTACTTTAATGAGAGAAAATGTGTATTTTGGTAGGGGGGATGTGGTCTTGGGAGCAGTTTTTCTCGTTTTTGGCCCATAGTAGCACAAGATAATAGTTTAATAGGATTGACCAGTTCTGGGATATCTTTATGATATTGTACTTTGTCCTGATGTATGGGCTCTAGATATTCTCTGAGTATAAGCCATCGCTGGTTAGGCTTAATAATCTACAACACTTGCCAATAAGTACGCCTTGCTTTTCTGCCTCGGAGAGCCCGAGTCCTCTAAGTCTGTAAGCAGCGGTATCGGATGATTCTCCTTCGGCACAGTGCCCTGTTGATTCGGCGTCAGTCAGATGGACATACAGTACTTCTCAGACCCTGCTAGTAGCCGTAAAAAAGTATCTGATGCAGCCTTAGACATCAGGCCACCGTATGCCCGCAAGTGATACGGATCTGTCCTGACCCAGGGCTCACCAAGTTTAGCCGCTAAACCGTATATGTACAACCGTGAAGGCCGGACAGTCTGCTTTTTTAATCGATGTCTTTCGTTACTTATGTCAGTCTACTTGCTTGATATCTGGATAGAGTTTTGTATCACAGGAGAGATTGCTGGCGTGATCTGGCGTTACATGCATCAGTGGGCTGCCGTCTGGAAGACATTTAAAAGGCTAATCCTGCTAAAACAGGGCTCAAAACCAGCCAGACTTTGGTCCTTTATGGTATAAAACACGAATAAGATAAAAGCTCATTTGTATGGCTTGTTATTCTCTCGCATGGAATCACCTCAAAACTGCATCGTCTGTTCATCCACATCGTCCTCGATAACGGGAAGTCTTCATTCTATACTCCTGGGTTGTAAACGACCTTGATTGAGCACAGTTTGGGTAGCCTTCTCGACAGCAGCTGGTAAAGTAACTCGTCAACCGGATTGTAGTAGCCGAATTCCACAAACAGCTCTTCGATAAAAGGCGGTGTCTCTTCTCCCGTAATATTCGTGGCGAAGAGGCGACGAGATTTTAAGAGCTTCATGCATGTGGCGGCTATTTCACCTAGCCCTACCTCATCGGAAAGGGAGAAGACATCTGGAGCGGACGTTGACTTCGGATTGCACGTCCAATCATCTATATGGTCCAAGAAACGCATAGGATACTCCTCAGGCCGGTCCATAGCGCAATGATATTCAGTTTGAATGGATTATAGTATTCAGCTCTTTCTGCTGGGGAGAATGCGACACTGCGCGCTTCTTCATGATAAAACGGGCGGAATCCCAAGCCAACATATCTTAGCTCGCGGAGTTCTCGAATGCCAAAGAAAAGGGGCTTAAGAAGCTCGCAAGCGATGGGCACTTCGAGATTAAAAACTATAAGGCCTTCGAGGCACTTCAACTGCCCAATAACACCCGCAAGGCTGGACATCTCGACAAGAGCGTTACCTTCCTTTTTCGCGCCAAGTTTTTCAAGTCGATGGAGAGTAGACATAGGCCGCTGGCGCACCTAATGAGATTAAACAGGGGCCAAATCTTCCACGCGCAAAATTCAAATACAAAGCGAAGGTTTCTGGCCGATTGCGCTAGATGTTTGCTTGATGCTAGCGCGCCCACTCCTTTATACGAGCGAAGAACCAATCTGCTCTGAAGCACTCACTGGGCGGGCACAAGCCATGAGGAGTGGACGAGGCACATATTTTCTAGATCTCTCCAGGCTTTGCGCATGAGGTCCTCCATAGAGGTGTACTCAATGTA
Organism: Coniferiporia sulphurascens; assembly: GCA_002794785.1. Taxonomy (NCBI): domain Eukaryota; kingdom Fungi; phylum Basidiomycota; class Agaricomycetes; order Hymenochaetales; family Hymenochaetaceae; genus Coniferiporia; species Coniferiporia sulphurascens. The sequence goes on along the minus strand of NBBA01000007.1, from coordinate 1,970,078 downwards.
GCCAAGAGCCTCCCCCTCAAAATTGTATGGCTGAGACGATCCGAGCTGCAGCAGATGTTCTGCGACGCGATCAAGGATGATGTAGGCGACGGGAGATATGAGTGTGTGCGGCTTAAGTTCGGCTGGTTCCTGGAAACCCTCACGATGTGAAGTAGTATGATCTCTGGGCTCTGCCTTGGATGTCAGCTATCGCAAGCCAGATCTTTGATCGTGCCACGATACCTACCTGAAACTGCGCTTTCTGTTCGACGAAGATATCCGGAGATGGTTGCAGGATCGGGCCGCTCGTCCTCAATATTGTATTCAGATGACAATTCTATGTGGCTTAAAGCTGTGGACAGGCTTGATTAAAGTATGTAGATAAACTTGCAGATCGCCAGGGTTTATGTATTGGTACAGCCTGGGTTGCTGCGCAGTGCGCACAGGTACGGATTTTTCCGTAAGTCATATTTAGCCAAACATGCTTCCGGGCCGTGGTATCCGTCGAGTACTAGAACTTACTTCTAACACTTTTTGACTCGATGGTTATACATATTGAAACGGAGCTGTGCGTCACGATACTAGGCGAATGACATTGTGAACCTTTGGGGGCGAATTAGTTTGGAAATCGAGAGACAAGCATCCCCAGACTCTCACTAGGCTATTACATGATATTCACGCGAAGCGCAAGAAATTACAATTTCGCAGTAAGAGTTCATAAGAAGGGAGGATTTATCCGGCGGTCGCTCTAGGAAATGCTTTATACATTTCCATGTTTAAACGGTGACCAATCCGGGAAGTGGAAGAAGGCCAACCACTACAGGAAAGCCAGCTTTGCACCTAGGTAAATCTACTAGTAAAGATCGTCAGAATTAGTGTCATAGTCAATGAAGGAAGCTTCGCAAGTAACTACATATATCAATACGAGCGCACGAGGGGTAAGACCCTGTTAATGCTTTGGATACATCGTCTCTCTCTCGATGTCTTGGACAGTCCCATCACTGCGGCCTCTGCTCATGCACAGCATTCCCAACAGCGGGAAGCCCTCCTTCACCTAATCAGGTTCGCAAAAACTTCAATTTGAGCGTAGTCTTGGCCAGAGCCCTCTAAGCGGATGCGGGCTACGATGAATGGGCGAAATGCTGTGTATGTTCACTAGATCATTCCTGGCCTTGAAGATGGAAGTCTTCCCGTTTGCCTTCCTTTTGGAGGGGGGAGAAAGCGAAATACGCCTCTCCGACCCATTCACCAACAACCCAGGACATATAATCCGCCGTTACATTTCTTATGTTTTGATGAGAAGTAGAATCCTCCATCCAAAAATGAGTTATTCGTTGTCGTTTTCGATAAACAACATTTTGTCTCAGAAATAAAAAGAACCAAAATTAACACCGCCTTGACATTGAGAAGTGCCACTCCATCAGACTTATCGCTTTGGTCTAAGTTAAGGCGCTGAGAAATACGTACAATATTATCAAATTTCGGACGAACGTGTGTGTGATAGCAGCTCGTCAATGTATCTCATATCCATAAAACGAATGAATACTTCGCTTCGAATACATAACCGTTACTCTTGCATAAGGTCCGTACCCTCTTAAACGCATCGCTGTCCTCCCTGAATTTACTGCTAACTTTGACAGAGCACAGGTTTGGCAGTCTCCCGCTTAAAATAAGCTCGCAAATTCGCTCGCCCGGTTGATCTTCTTGTCCCGCGAACTCCACGAACAGTTCTTCGATGGAAGGGGACAAAGGTTGACCAATTTGCATGTTTATGATATAGAGTCGTCGTGCTTTGAGCAGCTCCGCAAATACGGCGACTAGGAGGCTGATTCCGCTCTCATGTGGGGAAGACCGCTTTAGCTCAAAAACATCAGGCCCAGAATGCGAGCAGTAACCGAAGTCTTCGAGGTGGTCAAGGAAATGCCCCGGGAAACTCGCCTGATCTGTCCAGAATGCTACTGCTTTCAACGTGGGTGGGACGTGGTATTCCCCGAGTTCCTCCTGCACAAATCTTCCAATAGGAGGTCCATCCAATTGTCCGACTAGGCGGAACCCCAAACCGATATACCTCAGCTCAGATAGCCCACGAGTCCCCCAGAAGAGGGGTTTAGGGAAGACACAGGCGATGAGAGCTGAAATGTTAAAGACTAAGAGACCCTCGAGACGCTTCAGCTCTCCTATGGCGGTGATGAGGTCGGACATTTTGGTAACAAAGATATCCTCCTTCTTTTGTTTCAAATCGATGGAAAGAAGACGTAGACATGTGGTGAACCTGACGAGACGCTCCAGAAGCTGTATCGATCCCCCAGGATTCAACGTAAAGTAAAGGCTCCTGGTATACTCTCCAAGATTTTTGTTCGGCATCAACGTATTTGCCTCTTGAAATGAACAAGGAAGTCTCCTCCGGAGCACCTGCTGGGCAGGCCACTTCCAAGAGCGGCAGACGAGGCACATATTCATCAAATCGCTCCTGGCTCCAGATGCATTATCCTCAGCTTGAAGGGCCTCCCATTCAAGACAGTACTGCTGAGGAGAGCCGAACTCCAATACGCACTCGGCGATGCGATAGAGGGCATCATACGGGGTAGAGGAAGCTGACATGCGGGAAATCGCAGCAGCCGATTCTTTACGATCTTCGTTGCGCGGGGTGGCCCGGGATGCAGAGAGTTTCACGGGGTGGCGTGGGGACCGTCTCAGGGCCGTCTGATTCGTGACTACCGTCGTCCCTAGGTACTCTAAGTGGTGGTGATGAGATTTAGTAGTTAATCGACGCTGCTTACCGGTAGGTCCGTTCGGTTGGGTTCATAGGTGAGCTTACCTAGCTTGAGTTGCAACATTTTGGTAGTTGTTGATAACTGTTAGGTCAGTGCTACCATCACAGTTGTATTTATTTTTTGGATTGGTTTTGTCCTTCGAAGTAGAAGTGGGTTATAGCTCTAATGGTTCGCTTAAAGAATAAGGGAAGGTGGTGAAAGCGGAACCCTTCAAAAATAAAAATGAAGACTTTTTTTTTCCCACGGAAAATAAACTCTCTTTTCCGGGGACATGTTACACACGTGACTCTGAGCCAATAAAATCTGACTTTGAGAAACCCGTCATATTAAGTTCGCAAATTGACATTTGTTGCGTTAAACTCTATAAAGTCTACATAGCCTCAAGGGCGGTGAATCCGATTTGAACAGGAGAAAGGATCATTATCTGGAAGCCAGAAGAAAGTCAATCGAAAAGTCAACCGAAAAGGAGTGTTCGGAGGGTATGCGGCGTGGAGTGGCGACGGGTCTGACGCTGATTAAAATCAAAGATACAAGGACAACACAAAAAAGGTTCGGGTGGCTGAAGGTCGAAGGGTAAATGGATGTCGAGTCAGGAAGGTCAGTAGTTAGTACAGTCATGAAGAAAAAGAGCATGAGTAGAAAGAGCCTGGAAAAGCCCGGAGCATTCGTCCAATTTGAACTCTTTCGTTAAGGAAAAAAGAAAGCTGCACGACCGACGGTATCACACAGTGACATTCAGCGCCCTTCGTGCTTGAGAAGTACTGTCTTTAACATGAATCCCGGAATCGAAGCCAGCACTGGGCTTCTTCCTTAGATCTATGCGCACCCAAGCATTGTCATCGTCCTTCGCGTCCGGTCTTGCGCCAGCCGCCGAAGCGAAGCTCCTCCGCAAAAGCGAGCTCGGTGCGAGCAGGACGCGCAGTGGCGCGGCAGACGACGCTGCGAGCCCGTGCATGGCGCTGGTAAGGCTTTGCAGACTGCGTGAGTGTACGAGCGCGGGTGCTTGCATGCGCAGCGCGAATGAACCGTGGCTCCTTGCACGCTTCAGGTTTGGCACGATCGAGGTCCTCGTCCCTTCTCCTGCTTTCGTCTTCGACGACGTCGACACTCTAGGGAGTCGCGTCGGAGGTGAGAATGAGGAGGGCGGTGGTGGTGGTGTGGACGAGCGCCTGCGACGATGCCGCACCGGGGTCTCGCAGTTCACGGACAGGGGCCCAGGCCGGAACGAGGTGGGAGGTGGCGAGGCGGTCTGCGTTCGATGATGCCGCTGTGTGAGTGGCATGCCCGGCACAGGCGTCGAGGGGCGGATCGCGCTCTGTACACCTCGCAGCACGTCACGCACATCCGACATATGCTGACACTCCTTCTTCACCGGCGACATAGTCCCATGCGGTGCCCGGACAGCCGAAGTATCGCTTCTTGCAGAAGGAAGGGCGGAGCAAATATGGGACGGAAAGTGCGGTTTGGGAGGGAAGGCCCATTCGTGGTTGTACGACGCGCGCGCAAGAACTTCCTCGGGGGTCGCTATTTTAGACCGAGGAGCCGGCCTACCGGACGAGGATTGGAAGGACGCCGGAGAAGAGCAGGAGCGCGTAACACCGGGTCTTCCGAAGCCAATCGATCCCGAACCTGAGCCCGACCCTGAGCCCGAGCCCGAATACGAATGCGACTGCGATCGTGACCTCTCTCTATCCTTCCCCTTCCCATGCGAGTCTGTTAACACATACGAACACATGCTTTCACAGCCAACGTCCATAGACTCGACGCACTGATAGCAATGTGGGCATACGCGACACTGCGAGCATGTTTCCGCAGAGTAAGTCGGCGACGGTGTCCGTTGCTGGGGTGGCGATGAAGCACGGGCGTCGGCCACACGGGCCTTGGACGACTTCTTCACGAGCTTACGGTGGGCACCCGGACGTGAATATGTGCCCGCAGGGAACGGGGTAGGTGGCTCGACCGGGAGCCACTCTGAGTCAGCATCAGCAAGAGTGCGCCCGTATCCCGAATGCGATCCTTGTGATGTATGTTGCGCAGCGTCGGAAGAGCATGGGGAAACAGTGTGAGAGTTTGAAGAATCAGAGTCCATGTCGATCTCGCGGAGAGCTTTGGCGACGTCGATGTAGCGAGAGGTAGATGTTGTCGTCCATGAAAATGTTGATTTCTGCACATTTATGGATTCAGTTGACATTTAGAGACAGAGATAAGACACAAAGCGCACCAGTCTCTTCACATCTCTCTTCAGTGCCAAGTCCAAGTCAAGTCCATCATCAAAGTATCCCAGCCACGCTTCGTTCATCTCCCCGCCAGATACTGCGTGACCTGGAACGAGACCGAGCTGCGCACCGTGATCGTCCATGATCTCTGTACTCGCAAACCTCGTCCGGAAGCCTGTACCTTGTAGCGTTTCGCCCTCACTCTGATTCCAAGTCGGATTCGCGAACATGCTGCGCAGACCGGCGGCCTTCGGGCATGGGGCCACCCCGCCGTCGGAATCGTAGGCGAGTTTCGACGCACCTGGAGCGCATGCTCCCCCCTCGCCGCAACCAACTTGCTTTGCCTTCGTGGCGGTGCGTCGCAAAAACCCATACCTGTCTGCACGCGTGAATGCCCTGTTATGCACGGCGTCGCGTGCAGTATCGCGTGTAGTGTCACGGTGGAAAGCCTGGCAGAGTCCTGATCCGATCTGACCAAGTCGGCCAGACAACCCCGAATCTTGAGAAGACGTGTGGCGGTGCTTAAAACGTAGACTAAATGGCGTGCTAAGTGCTGAAGCCTTAACTTTGGTCGTTTGAGAATGGGCTTCGGAGCCTGTACTTCTCGTCTCGTTCCTCAAGGGATGAGGACTCGGAAGATGACTAGGGAGGGGGTGAGGCCGGGCTTGCACCTGTACCTGCGTCTGTGTCTGGAGCTGTAGTTGTGAGCGCATGAACGTGTCCAGGAAACCGCCCGTTCCCGCGGAGTTCGGACGGGTAGTGGCAGCCATAGCGAGATGCGTCATCGACAGCTCGCTAGCGGCAAAGCGGGAGTACGGATAGAGCAGACTGTCGCGCGCGGAATTGGGTGAGGAACCCATACCGATAAGGTCGATCGTGAGCTCCTGGGAGCGCCCGTCAGTATCCTTCGGGGCGAGCACCTTCGCCTGCTTCTCGGAGGAGTTGCACGCAGAGAGTGCGGCACCCTCGAACGTGACCAGCCCCTCCTCTGGATCCCACATCGCCGCAAAGGTGAGCGCCGTGTCTGGCGGGACGACTTCCGACCAGCGGAGGTTATCGTCCAAGCCTGCGTCTTGGGCTCTAAGGCGCGCGTTAAGTTCATTATGTTCGTATTTTTCATTATAGTTTCGTGTATGGCGAGGAGGCTGAAGAGGCGCGAGCTTAAGCGCGATACGATAAGTAGGCGGTAATTCGATGTCATCCCATTTGAAGCTACTCACAAGCTTTGCTGAGCGGTGCCTGTTCGACAAGGTCGAGTACTCCGGGTTTTGCACGCGAAGCGGAGCGGAAACCATCCTTCCAACGGGGATCGTGGACGACGGTAAGATGTGAGGCTCGAAGGTCAAAGTCCCAGTGTCGAATAACGCGTGTTCAGGGCGCCAGAGCTACGGTAGATTGCGCGCGTGTTGGTCTAAATGTACAGGCGTCGCAGACGCCCGGATGAGAACTCTTGGCTCAGACTTCAGCACGAGGCACGGAGTGGTGGAGGATTCAGATCGCGAACGGGAGAGACGCGTCCTCAAGTCACCCTAGCAGCACGAGTCGCGAAGACTTATAAGCCCAGGTCCTATACTTTCTTCCGTTGTCGGAAATGCAGGAGCTATGAATACGACGTCACAGTGGTGAGAAAAAAGCGACATAGAGATAGCGCTGGCAACCGTACTGTTGGGTGGGTCCATCAAACCAACGCCAAGCTCCGTCTGCTTGTACGGGAGAAGACGAGCACTCCAGGTCCCAGGAGGTCATAAAAAGACCAGCAACCCAGCTTCCAGCCTTCCAGGGGCGTGCGTTTACTATATCAGATGTAGAGTGTGCAGGCCGGTCACCGTCGTGCGGAAGAAGCCCGTGTAAGAAGCTATACATAGCGTGGAGAACATGAGGTCTGAGAGCCAAAATCTGGACTGGCTTTAGCGTGAAGTCGCACAGAAACAGCTCTGTACGGAATTTTTTTTCTCAGCGTTATGGACGGGTACAAGGAGCAACTCGAAGAAACGTTGGAAGAAGACCGCCGGCAAAGAGCGGCACGGGCTGATCTTGATTACGTACCCGGTGATATGACTTTCCGTGCTAGTTACGTAACGCTTTGCAAGCACTCATTTCGTGGTGTTGACTCAGACCAAACAGAAAACGCATTGTCCAGCTCGAAGCTCTGCGACTACCCCAGTATTTTGAAAATACTCACCCCATAACGCGACTCATATGAAATAAAGCGTAAGGTTGAATCTGAATGCCTTTCAGCGATTATCTCACGTCATCTTCTTACAGCTAGCTACTGCGCGGACCCTGTTCCAACTTCCGACCTCCCTGAGCTTCCGACCCCGGCCTCAGCATTGACTGAATAGCTGCTTGTGGGAACCCCGCTACTCCGCATGAGAAGCTTCAAACGCCTCTGACGAACTCTCGGTCCACCAGCATCCGATGTCTTAAGTTTCTATCAGACGGGTTGTTCCGACCTTCCCGAGCCGTTTTCTTCTTGTAGAAGAATTTCGTGTTGAAAAGTATGGGCGATCGTGGGCAGTCATTTTTTGGTAAGATCGACGCTGCGTGGCAAAAATTCAGTTGATCTGTTGACGCGGTGGAGCGTATGCGTTTCCTATGTTCTGCCTGCCTCAAGTTTCTTATGCGACTACATCCGCGTCTTACGGAGGCTTTATTATTGGGCACCAGGTGTAGCATTTAAGTGTTTCTTTGAGTCAATAATGACGCATCTGGCGATATTAAGAAACCTAAAAGAAGAAAAGTTGAAGGTTTCTAAGTGGCCGCTTCCGCTCAGCCCAAGTATCGATGGCGCTAGGCAACCCACCAGTCGGACGCGGTTGTCGAGGCACTAGGCCGGCAGGGAGTCATAACCCGGATACAAAAATCACCTACGACCGTCGGTGTAGACGATCCCGCCTATACATTCCCGAGGGTGTCTGATGTTCCCGGCGGCCTTCGTGTATTTTATTACCTTTTCTCCCATTTGCGATCTTCAAAGCGCAGAGCGATTTCTGAGCCCGTCACTCCATAGAAGATAGGGAAATGCGAAGAAGTCCTGGCGCTCCACCGTGCGTCCGTGCAATAGAAGCTTCATCGACTGTCCAATGTTCCCACAGAGGGTGCTTCGGCGTCGCGAGGCGACTGTTTACGCCCGAAGTCCGGCTTAAAGCCTAACGAGCATCATCATGTTGCCTTGCGGACAACACGAGGGTGAAACTCAAAGAGAGGCAGCGCGAGCATAGACTCTTTTATAGTATATACCCACCGCGCGAGCGATGAAACCTTTCGTGACTGAATTGTAAATTTTGAAGAATATATTTGATTCTACAAGTGCCTTTGAGTGTCTAAAGAAAACCGTCAATATATGAGCTGATTGATGTGTTGGGAGGCAATGCATTAGCCTTCAAGTCTGTTTCCTGTATATTAGAACAACTCCTCAAATCACCACCTGAAGAGGGCTGTAGATCGCACGATCATCGCACAGTGGCTCCCGTATGTCGGCGGCACGGCTCCTTTTGCGGTACCTGAAGACATGACACTGCACCGCCAGTGAGTTGCATAAATATACGCCAAGATAGCACATCCATATAAGCCATACCGTTCCCAGATTATCTTCCTTCCTTTCCTAAGCGAGCAGGAAGTGCAGTTCTCTTGCTCATTGCTTCCGAACCTTGACTGCACTGCCCGAGACGCCGCTTTTTTGGTTCAAGAGTGTTCTCAAGGCCGTGCAAGAGAACATGACAGTGAAGGGTGCCATGATCAAAAAGTACAGCTTCTCGAACGTCTTCGGCAGGGTCCAGTCGACGTTCTTGAGAAATTTATTTACAAATGATCATCGACGGACTTTAGAGCCTTTACTAAAGTGTCAGCCGAAATCCCAGAGTTCCCACGTGAATCACTGAGTCACAACATAAGGGAAGCTCGATACGGAAAAAATAACATAGCGCACCGGGGAGCATTATGACACCAAAACGACCCTGTGGTCCGGTTATAACCTCATTAATTTCCTCGAGACGTTGGGAGGTAAGTAACAAGTTGAAGGCAACAGACCGAGATCGCCGTTTTGATGATGAGGCAAAACTGGAAAAGGTAAAATTTTGTAAGCGTCGCTTCGTGATCCAGCGACAAGCGCGTTGCGCCCCAGCACGGCGCCGACGCCCGTTCTCTGACAACCTTCATGCAAGATTCTCACCGCCATTCACGATGGGCGCGAGGGTCTGAACTGCGGTTTCTCTGGTTTGTTTCCTTTGCATCTTTCTATCGCATCAAGTAGCTCAGCAACGTGGAGGACTTTTCTCGTCTTTCTGGACGCAACTGAACTCACAATGTGAAAAGAAACGGTGAAGACATCGCTGGACTTCTTACGACCCTAGAAGCTGCGGGTGCAACAACTTGGCTGCTTTTGGAGAAAATCGTCGCTACGATAGGGAAGCACAGGCTTTTACTCTGCTCGATACCGACCGGTACGCGGCGTACGTCGCTCCGTGATGGAGGATTCACCATCAATTCGGTCGAAATATATAGCGGAGTTAGGGACTGGCGGGTACGTGTTAGAAAATATCAATGTGTGGATATTGATCGGAAGAACTCAGTCCAAGACGACTGTTGATCAGCGTCGAGTAGGCTTTCACAGAAACTTTATAAATTCCCCCGTGTCCATACCCGTACTTGCCGATGGGAAACAAACGAAGTTCTCGCTTGACGAATTAATTTTTAATTGAGCATGCCGTCAATACGATCCCTTTAACGTGGGCGGAAGACCGATAGTACAATAATGAAATTAGTCAGGCTAAAGACGGGAAATAGAAGAATCTGCTTGCACCATAATCTCGATCATAACCTCGTCCTCTAATGTGAATTGTGCTTTCGCCACGGCACTGGAGCGAACCCAGTGCGGACTCCTATCAGCGATCATCACAGATTGAGGGTCAGGAGAGGTTCCACGATGGTAAGCGTTGAACGATATGGGAAATAGTGTTTGTGGGCTTATTAACGTTATGTCCATGGAGAGCTGAACCGAACTTGATTTTACGTCTTGAAAGACGACGTGTACGAACGTACCTTCGATCCTGTTTTTAACTTGTTCTCAGCAACTGATTCAGGCCTTGATGCTCGGAGGTGTGTCCCAGAAGTTAATCTCGTCTATTTGCCTTCATCGTCTCGCCTATAAGACAGTACAGCTAGCGTTCATTACTCCCCTGACTGTCACGAAGCTTGGAATCTCTCACCATCTATTGACATCGTGGTAACAATGCCACAGTGCAAGGAAGCTGTTCATGATCTATGAATACCGTCACGTACTGAAATAAGAGCCTGTGAAGCAGCTAAAGTATGTCAAGTATGAGACAAGGCTCATGATGAGAAGCACGGGAGTTCGCACTGTAAAGCATCCCGAGAGACATTCACCCCGACTTCAATGCAACTATGTAGTTATTATACGAACAAGATAGAAACTGTGAGTGAAACAACTGAGAAGGTAAATCGAAGAGACCGTTTTGCTCACATACTATCAGACGGCCTATTCGACATTTTCTTGTTGTTTTCTTCACAAGCCGCCAACGAGTTGCGCCACGTTATGGTCCGACTTCAGGTTTAACCATGATGTCCTCGCATCTGTTCCAATAGCTAGTAGGTCTGCCCTCTGAATTGCGCCGCTTGGCTGCATACTGAGAAACCATTTGCGGATGCCATAGATATCGCTTGTAATGCAAATGATCAAAGTCATCATAATAGATCCTCCATCGGAGGCCTACCCTTGTCTAAATTGCGAAGACAATACGGAGGTGTCTCTGTAATGGGTTCGCAGAGGTCTTCAAAGAGGTCCGGTCTGCAGTCCGATACCGAGGCAAAATCCCTACAATATACTCAAATGTCAAAGCTTGATCGCTTTATCAAAGACGCTTCCTGACATGACGGAAAGCGAAGGACGATTGCAAGTGTCAACCTAGAGACTCGAAAGTCAAGGAGACAAAGAACAGATGACTGACGATCGATTGTCGATGAAGACAGGCCTTGATTTATCCTTCGTGCAATACGTATGACCATCGGTCAAGGGACGGCCGATGTATTTCACGGAAACTTGGCGTACGGACTTGATAATGCGCCTCCATTACGAACGATTATGTGGTTGTACCGGTGACCACGTCGGTGGTTGGGGTTCAACCAACTTACGGGCCACATCTCGGCCGTAGACCATCAGCCGACTCAGGCCACGACGAGGCTATGTTCTTCTAGTACATTTAATAAAGGAACGGAGTTCCTAGCGCATGTGGTACGTTAGGGGGGGAGTCCGACGTTATGTTAGTCGCGGTCCCGTGACAAGCGGTAGGTCCAAACTATAACAAACTGACCACCGCCGCGTTTAGCCGCGTTTCGCTCAACCACACGCGCATAGCCTTTTCTTTTTTCATCCCCTCTTACACCTTTCGTCGCGAGCCTCTGCATTTTCAGCCCCTCTGCACATTCAACCACATGGATTCGACGAACAGCCAGCAGCAGCTTTACTTTGTTGCAGCCTCGGAATCCTATGCATCGAGCCCCACCGATGAACCAAGCCCCGATACCCCCAGTTGTACAGAATCAGCAATCCGTACCGATGTCGCCTACGTAAGCACTTTAAACAGCACGGTGACAGACAGATCTCCCTCTCCACCGAATTCCGATAACAGCACCTGGAATTTCGCATATTGCGACGATTCCCCTCCGATGCTGCCTCAATACCCTTTCCCAATACAGCCCTCGGTACAGGATTACCCAACTACCCAGTGGTTGGATGAAATACGAGGCATGGGGGCCAACTGCGAAAGTTGGAAATAGTGTGTACCATCTTGTATCGTGCCAGCAGCGAAAACTAATTGTTACATGCGAATCTAGCTCCCCAGCCGCATCGTCATTTTCATTCACATCCTCAAACCCAGAACCCACCGAAGCTGCTTCGTATGACCACAACGAGACATTTAATCAACATCTTAATCATTTCCCGACTTCCAATCAGTTTTGTAATGCTCCATTTCAGTTCAACTTCCCTCCCCTTGCTGGAACACCATGCGGTTCGACTGACATTCGACCTGCAATGCTCCCCGCCGGAACGTCACCCCTTTCGATTCCCGCTTCCGGTAGTCTAGACGCTGGGCCGTGTCTTCCGTCAATGGATACGAAACCCGCTACAGGGCTATCTTTTGTCTTGGAAGATCCCGCGTTCAAGTTAAAATCCGAGTCCAACGGCCGTAAAATAAGGCCCCTAAGAAGACAGAACGCGACCACAGGCGGCACTAAAGCCGGAGGGCCGGCTGAGCCCTCGTCCGCTCCTCCTGCCGTCGACGCATCTCAATATCAAATGCCTCGGGGGTCCGTCCGTAATGCCGACACTTACGTGTTTGGATTAGCGAAGATAGGTCAGGGCCCACATCCCGGACGGGTTGTTCTTCCTCTAGGACTTACCCCGCGGGTGCGGGAACTCCACGGTCGTCCACATGTTTGCTGTTCAAACTTGCCCAATGGTCTGAAGTGTGGCGTCTCGCTTCTTATAGATTCGGGGGCCGTCAGCAAGCATTTGAACACGCATTACAAGACGACCTCCGCAAGAACCGTTTCTTGTCCATACTGCACAACGCGAAATCGGTTGCAAGAACGCGGTATGCAAAGACACATCATCAGGAAGCATCTCGGCTTGATGACTCTAGATTGTGAATGCGGAGGCACATGCGCAACATGGGAGGCGAAAGCGATTAATCGACATGTAACCTCCAGCACGCACATGGATTGGGTAAACAGCCCTGAAGGGAAGACGTATGCCAGAAGAAAAATGGAGGAGGAGGGCCGGGCCGATGGGGATTCTGGAATGAGCGTAAAACGACAACGGTGTGACTAGGGTTTGGTTTTACTTACTATCTACCTATCCTCTCCGAACTTCCACAGCGACACATAAGTCAACTCCGTTCCCAAGCGACACCCTATATTCTTCGTATTTACTGTTGATTCTTGTTAAAACACCGTCGAAATGTTGTCTGTTGTCAGTACATGTATTTTTAGTGCCTGTGTACTCCAGTTTTCGTTTACTCTTCTAACACAAAAGCTGTCATATCAAACACGCGTCTTCTCCGTGGTTAAATTTGTCCACTGGACATGTCATACATTCGCGTTTTCTGCTGTTACGGCATGGGCCACTGTCCTATTACCGTATCTGCTATACTGATCACGGAGTTCTTGCGCGCAGTCTTCTTAGCTGACACATCACAGTTCCGAGACAGGTCTAAATGGTCTAAAGAACTGTTAGAGGTACACAAATTAACCGGGCAACAACGTAAAGCCCGTATTAGAACATACAGTATAAACTAGCCAGGAGAGGGAGATGTGCGAAAACAAAACTGTGTAAGTGAACATGTTAAACAAAAGGTCAGAGGTATAAACACGCCTCAAATCGCTTGAAAAACCCGAGTTATTGTTTCCCATAGCATATCTTGCAATCAGCGAGAACGGCCAAGACTCGAGTCGGAGTCGAACCGCTTATGTAAGGATTGGTGGCGTGGGTGTTTTGACTCATATTGGGTATGCACAAACGACGAAAGCGAGGAACTACTATCGTGTGACCCCTCTTACAAAATTAGGGTATTTTGCCTCTACAGCACTTATATTTTCACGTATTTTCCTCTTTCTTGACATACATAATGTTCTTGCAACTAGCTATCCCCAGAAATTTTCCGGATTGTTTTTAATAAGCAGAATCTCCCAGAATGAAGGTGCCCCCCTCTTATAAAATTGTAGTCACACTATGTCACAGAAATTGTTGAAACTCCGACTGATAGACATTCGGCATCAGGCAAAAAGTCAACACCGGATGCTATCGGAGTTTTAAATGGAACAGAATGCGGGGCATATTCTGTCACCTTTTGTCACCCTTTAGATAAATCTCTCTCTTTCTTTGCACCACAATGGGCTATTCCTCTCGGAAGGGCACCATAACATGACATGATATCTGAAAAATAAGTTTACAGCAGTATATCTGCTGATATGCGCACATATTGTGTGAGCCGGTGATCCCAAAAGACTTCTACAGACCGAAAAAACATGTATTTCGACAATGGCTTCACACCAATGCAATTTTTTACAAAGAAAGTTTTGCATTCACTGTTATATAGTATACTATGGTCTACGTAAATTTTTCCGAAGGTAGTTTAGTTGTGTGGAAGCTCAGAAACGCGAATTTTGTAAGAGGGGTACCCTTTGTAAGAGGGGTCACACGATAGTACAGTAGACCGTCCGCAACGGATTATTAATGGCGATTATGGGCGCTGTGTGTCGGGTTTTCCTTTTTCCTTTTCGCGAGGCACCCGGTTTGAGGAAGTCAATATCGATGTTGGTGCGAAGATCGACCAAGCCGCATGTAGCCCGATCGTCGGGAGGTCGGTCCAGAAGGGATGGAGAAAATCGTTCTGGCCGGAGATAAGGACGAAGTAGGGCAAGCAAGTTATTTGTCACAAAGGCAGTGGTATGTGAGTAGAACACTCAGATTGATTCATCGTGCATCGTGCGCAATCTCGTTTTGTACTTCAATAAACATCTGATAGCCAACTCAGAGGCTCATCACTCGGATTCATCATGTCTTTTACTCTCCGCTTCCAGTTCAAAGAGTCTAGTTTCAACTGCAAAAATCAACGATTGAGGTTTTCAAGTTTTCAAGAAAAAGGTATAACAATTTTTACTGTACCTGTATCGGCTTTCCCTCGATAAACGAGATGCGGAAGTGCAAGGACCGTGACTGCGCTGATGCACCAAGAGAAATCGAATGTGGGAAAGAAATGTCGCAACTTGCCGGGACGCGTAGAGCCTCCGGGCCGGCAAGCTCGAAGGCGCATACAAACAACAGTGGCTCACAACTCACTGCGAGCTCGTCATGAGCCACTGCTGCTTCAAACACCTCACCCATAATTAATATGTTCTCCCTAATGCTCACTTATTCACAAGTCCTTTGTAGACGCGCTGTCTCGCGGCAGTGGCTCATCGATTCTAATGATATATCACACATTTCACGCCTTTGTAGATATAGTATAAATACGCGCATGTATCCACAGAGCAGGCAAACACCTACTGCGGGAGACTCGCTACTACTCTTCTTCGTTTGAACACTCAGTGATCGCGCCTACGCAGGATATATTCGTGAATATACTGCGATGCCCGTATTTCATCGCCCTCACTGATCGATCGGTTGCCCAGTGGCCTGACAGCAAGAACGAAGGAAAGTCTTATTCCCTCGGCCTAAGCATACCTATATGGTGGGCAGGAAATTTACTCCGGCTTCCGAACTCAGGCTCTGCTGTCCGTGTTCGCGAAGTCCCATGGGAATAATGTAATGTTCGCATTTATTGGAGAAACTTACGCTTCTTCCCAACTTTATAAGGTTTGATAAACACCGTCGGAGAAGGCGGAATTCTCGAAGTCCAATTCCATCTAAATGCTAAGTCAGTATAGTTATCTTAATGAATACCTACTCCGATGACAATCTTTGACCAGCGAGTGCCACTTCAATATTTGGTGTATGGCAACCTGCTACGAATACCGTACTTCGCGGGAACACTCTATAAGTCTTTTAATTTCTCATATAGCCATTGAAACTGTTTAACCGACCGCTAGCTCCTGTTTTTTTGCATATTTAGGATGTGCTTGTTTGTGCGGATATGCCGCACGATACCCGAATTCTCCCATCTTGAGCAGAAGCTGCTGCAGACTCTGCAGTGCACAAACGAACGTCTCTCTCATAAACTCATAAATGCTGGATACTCTACGGCACGCTTCCGACGCTTCCATTTTTCCCTCCTTGCTGGGCTTATGGCGGAAGGGGTGGTCTGCAGGGTGGAAACCTTGGTGGTGGCCCTGGAAGGCATCCTGAGCACTCGCTCTTAATGTCGGCAACGACGGGAGGATCTTCAGCCTTCGGCTCTAATGTATCCACAATAGCGCCATGGGTGTTGTCCTCGGACCTTCCGTCACAAACCTAGTGAGGAAGGAAAAGAGGTCGCATCGAAAACGTGCAGAGTATCCACCAATTATGAGGTAAGTGTTCGTAAGTTCACTGCGGAATCTGCAGCAGCTTCTGCTCAAGATGGGAGCACTCGGTAATCGTCCGACGTATCCGCACAAACAAGCTCATACTGAGTTTACAGAAACAGGAACCAGCGGTCGTTCCAACAGTCTTAACGGCTATACGGAGAATTAGAAGAGTACGTGACAGTAGCTTCAGCCTGGACGAGCGGCTCTGTGGTGAGTATTTGAATCTAATACCCCGGGACAGTTCTACCTGACACGTTGCTTTAACAAATCCGTGTCAACTCGATACGCGAGACGCATGATAGGGATCTTGTACCTGCTTGGGCTCCCCGTTTATGGAAGTCGGATCTCGAGCGAATCCAACTACCGTCGGAATTAAAGGGAGAATCTCCCCAAAATCAGAACGCAAATTTTGGGCCGTATTGTAGTCCAGACCGGACCATCGTAAAAAAGAGACCTCTGTAGGACACATTAGGAGGAAGTAAGAATTAAGAATGCGTAAAACAGACCAGACGTCGTCCTCATCCTTATACTGGGCATCCACCAATTTACTTATTTCATTGTCGACCGGTGTGACCACATTCGACAAGGACTTCAGAGGCTGGCGCTTGATTGCCGAATCCATTTGTCTCAAAATGCAGGTGCTGACTGGAGTAGCACTGACTGAAGATGAGAGGGTTGAAGAGGTTGGAGAGGAAGAATGACTCCAACTACGCACATATCATTCTTCCTCTCCGACCTCTCCAACCCTTTATACTCTAGTCAGTACTACTCCAGTCAGCACCTGCGCTTTAAGACAAATGGATTCGGCAATCAAGCGCCAGCCTCTGAAGTCCTTGTCGAATGTGGTCACACCGGTCGACAATGAAATAAGTAAATTGGTGGAATGCCCAGAACACGGATGACATCTGGTTTGCTTTCTGCACTCTTAATTCTTACTTCTCCATTACTCATTCTATGTGCGTCTCTCTTTTTTAGTAATACGGCCCCAAACCTGCGTTTTGATTTTTGGGAGACTCGGATGCTCCCATTCATTTCCGAATATATTTGGATTCCGCCAGAGCGAAAAGCGAATACATGGGAGTATACTGCCGTAAATATAGCAATAAATTTACCTACGAGACTATTCGTCTACACACGGGATAGATAACGTTTCTATGGACTTGATGTCGCACCCACTGCATTATCATGGATTCACGGTTGTCGCTGTGGTCAAAAAAGGAAATAAAGTGCTTTAAGCGTCGCTTTGCACGCACGTGGCATTTTTCGTCAGGCCCGCTAATTCCGCTGGTCGTCGTCTCCTTTATCTGGGACACAACGACCTTCCTCTCCTTCATGACTCATTTTTCCCAGCTCTTCCTGGACGCTGTGTTCGATGGCCTATGACCAGGCTCGCAAGAAAGAACAGCAAGAGGACGATGCGCCAGGAATTGCTGACTCGCTAACTTGACTTGCCCCATGAGCAATAACGACAAGCGTGATGGAAGAACGAACTCCTGCTTTTCTTGAGACGACAAACACGCACTGGGGTGCGTATTAAAGGAGGCTGCTGTCGTATCAAATCATTGGGAAAGGAGCAAAAGCGAACACGGTTCGTACTTAGGACGGGTTACTTGCAGTTTGAACTCGTTGCTGGTCGGTCCCCCAAAACGACACGGACTCAACGTCAGCTATCTAGCTATCTGGGAAGGCTTACAGTTCGCCTCTCCATCCTTCTACAATTCATCTTCCGTTAAGAGAGGGCTCAAGAATGAGGCGCGACATCGCGACATCAATAGACCATGCGGTTACCTGCATACTGGTGTATTGGCGTACTCTAACAAGCAATTCACGAAAAGGTCGAGATCAAAAAGTTAATATGACAGTCTGAAGATAGAGCTCACATGGTAATGCGAAAGTTTCGGCATGCTGAGCTGTATAAAGTGATTGAGTGACTTGAATTTTGTTATACATTCGGGTGACTGATTGACTCGATAGGTATATTATCCTGGTGTAAACTTTATTAGTATAGGCGGAGCAAACCGAGCGGGTCATGGTCCAGCATGCTGTTATAATAAATTGCGTGCTTTCTCTCGATCACAATGAATGATGTTACTTTTTCCGAGCATCATCACTCCTTGCGCGAGTATGGGCAGGACGTCCTTACTTGATGCAATACGTGGAGCCACACGACGAAAGCGCGAGAAGCACTGCTAAGAGGTGTGTGTGATGTGAGCGGATCAACTAGTGACATGAGTAGGAGCGAAGGGTGACTTTTTCCATCGGCCGGGCACGTTGACTAGACGGAGTTAAGGTTAGGAAATGTGCTTTCAGTCCGTCCCTGGAACGGCATTGGCGTCTGATGATACCATTTGGTCGTGCAACTGGTTGTTCGCAGTTCATAGGCGTTGTTATGCCCCAGTCGCGGGCAGTCGCCGAATCTTCTTGGAAAGCGAGAGAGTTGAGTCATTTGCTATCTAATGAAAGGAAAGTGTTTAAATGCTTACAATTGTAAAACTCGAAGTCCCATCAATGACAGATAAAGGTCACTCGTATAAAGGTTCGTTTGGGTGACGACATTGACTGGGTCTTCTGGAATCTGGAGACCGGTGCCCCCATGCCGGAGCAAGCTTTCGACATCTGACGACATAAAGTGACTGAGCTGACTCGTCGAGCGAAAGCGAAAATATATGACCCACCCCACCCAACAGGTGGTACGTTTGAGAATGATCGCACCCTCTTGTCCGTGTGTTTGCCTACGCCATGTTCGAATTGGTCTTGCAGGAAACTCCTGCTGATTCAGAGTTCGGGACTTTGAATGACTGACTTTACCAAGGAGGTCGGAAGAAAGCTCTCCTCTGATCTAGAATCGACGCGATTGTCGTCGGAAATACAGGTTGGCTCCGAAAGAAAGAGTCGCCTACGATACAGGCGTCGCCGTTCGGTAGGGGCAGCACTCGCATGTCCCTCGACTGAAATGAGAAAGCATTGCATTTATTAGAATTTCAAAAGAAAACGCCGAATGCCCATCCTCACAATTACATGGACGTAATCCAGAATATGTCCCTACCATGGTGGGGAATCCTCCGTCGTGGCCTTGGTGGTCGGGAAGGGGACAAGTCGCGCGATTTTGCTACGTGCCTTCAGAATTTAGGCAAATCAAGCATCCTGTCAAAGACGACCCTCCGCTTAGATGATTACAAACGGTGAGTACCAATGTCAGAGCGGTGGGCATGTGAAGTGTAGGATGTCAGTGATGATATGGGCGACGGTTTGTTACTGGGGAACGTACGCTCTATTTTTTTTTACAATGTGCAGCGCGAATAGCCTATCGATCAAACGCGTGACGATCTTTTATCAAAGGACGAACTCTTATACACTCCTTTTTGAAGTGTGGTCGACGATATCTCACTTCGGGGAACGCGTGGCCGTGTGTCGGTGGTTGAGGCTCGGGTGCCTCCTAGACCACGCCGCTTTAGCCACGTCAAAGCTGCATTTTTTTCAGTATATACAGGAACGATAGACGGGATCCAAATAACTGTGGTACGTGGGGGAATCCAGTCGTCAACTTTTACCATTATGTCAGGTTGAGTCCCGTGACAAGCGCTGAGCCCAAACTTTCGACCACAATCGCGTTCAGCCGCCTTTCACTCAACCACGCACGTAGCATCCTTCCTCTCAGGCTTCCACAACCATCTCTTCTCCAGTCAGCTTCTGCACTTCGGGACAAATGGACTCTATAAACATGCGCCAACCTCTGCGCTCATTATCGAATGTGGTCGCACCGGACAATACCGGTGTAAATAAGCTAGCAGATGCCCAGAACGAGGATGACATCTTGTCTGTTTTACGCATTCTTAATTCTTACTCCCTCCTCATTCGTGATACACAGGTCTCTTTTTTATGGTGCTAGTCTGGACCCCGCTACGGTCGAAAATATCCGTTCCAACTTTAGGGACACGCTCCCTTTCTTCTCCGATGATAGCTGGATTCCGGAAGAGCTCCGACTTCCCGACACGGCGAGTCCAAGCAGGTATAAGGTCTATCATGCGTGTCGTGTATCGAGCTGACCCAGATCTATCAAAGCAGTGTGTCAGACAGCGTTGTTCCGGACGCATGCAGCGGAACCGAAGTCGTCCAGTCTGGTACCACTGTCACGCTCCTTCACAACGTTGAAGCGACAACCGACGAGCCTGGATCGAGTGCTTCGTCGACTTCGAGTGGTCAGAGATGGCTGCACAACAGTCACGCAGAACCTGCTTCGTTGACCCAGACGCCGCCGCAAGATGACCTAACTTCACCGCTCCCCGCTGAACACCATGCCTACACGACGGGCGAGGTAGTCACTCCGGAGCCACCGTATGCTCCAGTTGATTTCGCATCCGCTGCGAGTGGATCGCGTCGTCCTATAGCGTAAGACGTCTTCTGCTCGTGCTACTCCATACTTTCGCTGATTCTTAGTAGATATGATAATACTATAGCAAATGAGACAAATCCATACACACAATTCTATCCTCCCGCAAGGTCAGTCTTTCTAGCTCATTTACTGCCCGCTTCGGCTACAGAATGTTGATTACTAGATACAGACATATGGTTCCGTTGGTTATGCCGCATCCGTCTGCACACTCGCTACCTGAGCCTGTGCTTTTCGCGCCTGCCGTTTCTTGTGACCTTCCCGGCACCCTCCTTGTCCCCGCCCATCGCCCTTTGATTCCTTCCCGTTCTACACGCTTTCCGTCCACATCGTCGGGTCCAGCGCTCCAAGGACCACCCCCGGACGGGCTCTACGACGTGCTTCCCTCAATTGGTAAACGCAAGAGGGGACCAGGAGCAACGAGACGCGCGGGCCACGCACAACACCCAATCCCCCATATCCCTGAGCTTGCACACTGGGCACAAACCTTTCCCGGAACGAACGCCGGACCATCACAAATCACCTTCATACACGAGCCTTCTTCTGTGGCTGCGGGTAACACCCCCAACGTCCCCCTTCCGGTCAGCAACAATCAATATGTCTGCCTCTTCCCGAAAAGGAACCGGCATGGAGTCGAAGTTGCATGCCTTGCCTCCCTGACAAGAGAAAACTATAGCGCACATTTCAGCATGCACTACAAGAATCTGGGTTATAATGCAATGAAGGCCGTCGCCAAGCGGACTGGAAAACAGGACATCGATGTCCCGTGCCCGTGGTGCATTACCGAGCGCCTGTCGTCCGGGAGAAGGATGTATAAATCGAAGGAGCTCACTAAGCACGTCAGAGATGTTCATTTCGCGCTGAATCAGAAAACGTGTGCGGTCTGTCTTGGAGGAATCAATCGCTCAAACGAGCCTAAGGCACGATGGAGACACGAAAGAACGAAGATGCATAAAGATGGACTCCTTACATATAGGATGCGGGGTGGGGTCGAGCCCCAGGATGGGATTTAAAGCATACGCTTCATTTCTTGATGATGCATACTGTTTCACTAACGAAGTGGATGTATATACTGAAAAACCCTTATCTGCCAATCTGTAGTTCGTTGATGTACCCAGGCCGTGTGAATAGTTGTTTGAACAGACATTCGAGGTGTTTTCGCAATTGAAACGGTGAAGTAGCATTCCTTAATTCTCAGCACTTTATCGACTCGGACGAGTCGCATCCGAGTTACGTTTGTTACGCTTACAGACAAGGCAACTTTATGCCTCGATAGCTGAAAAGGTACCCCATATACACGCAACAATTGTTTTTTACAGTGTACTGGGTCTGCAAGATACGCGTACAGTACATAGCGGGAAAAGAACAAGCCGTATAAGATAGCTTACATAATGAAAACCATAAGTAAAAATGTTGCGCTGCGTCTGGTTTTCTTCGTTCTACACTACGTATTCGGTTTTCTCGGGTACTCACTGGAAATAAGAGCTCGAGTGGAAGAGGGGGACTTCTGTGCGTGGTCGCGCGAAAGGCGCGAAAGAGTGAACACGCAGCGGGCAGTGCTATTAATAATGGAAGATTTGTCACCATGCGAACTTTAAGTTCTTGGGGTGGCACATGCATGTCACGGGACCGCGACTTACACAAAGGCGAATGCTTAAGCGCCCTTCCTTTTCATCGCGCGAGTTATAATTTGGCGTACTGTATGATCTTGCTACGTGGTCGGCCGTGGACCGGGCTGTGGCCTCCAAAGTAGTCGGGCTTCATTCACCAAAGAGGTCGCAGAATCATCAAGGCGAATGTGCATTACAGAGCACGTTAGTATTGTCGTGGCTTTAGAACACCCTCTCTTGGCTTGTGGTCGACGGTAATCTCTCGCGGTGGGCAAAAGGGTAAGTCGAGATCTGTGTTGGTTACCTATCTAGGAGTTAACGGCTGACTCGCACAGCTCGCCTGTCTCCGCATTTGTCGCTCGCACCACCGCCTTCTCGAGTCGTAGGGAACCTTGATGGAGACCTCCTACTAGATCATGAGCAGCATCATTGGATGAAATATCAGATAAGGCCTCGAGTCCTGAAAGCAAGGTCACAATCAACCACTTAAATCCATCAAAACCAGCCTAGAACGTTCCTACATGCTCTAACAGTACGACAGTCTAGCGCACAAGCATATCCTACGTGACTTGAACTCTGCTATATCTTTGAATATCGATATCGCGATATCAAGATGCGGCTCAACGCAGTTGTGCAACGGGACTCCGAGAAATGTCACTCGGCTCTGGTCAACCACGAACACTTCCCTGATGAATATAGGCTTGAAGGACATACCACAGGTGGTACGCGCAAGGCGCTCATTTTATACAAAGGTGTCAACGCGGATGCATTCCTTTCGCGAGCGCTCTTACCCGAGTTCACGATCCCCTCTCTGTCGGCCATACTCGCCCTAGCTGCTCCACTGTGGCAGATAACCTGATTGTGTTATGACCTGACGCACAACACATTGTATTCAGGAAGCGCTCCCGAAAAGATAATCAAAAAGCTAATACCTTGGTATATTGTTTCCTGAAACGTAGAGCGAACCGACTCGACCGCCATTCGCTTCTTTTCCGGCAGCTGGACTGCACACATTCCCTCGAGCCTTTATTAGAACCTATCATCATAGGCCCAGGCGACGCAGTTGATCACCGGGTCGAATTACTTTGTTACAATGAACCCGTGTAGAAGTCTTTGCAAGTGTACCTTCGGTACCAAAGTCAGGCATAAGCAGAAAGCGCGATAGGTGCAAGTACTTCTGCCTCTGATCTTATTTCAGCCTGCTCGTAGACCAGCACCGGTGTTCTGCTCTCCACTGGATCCATCCTGGTGCCGGCAATGGCACGCGAGCCTCGCAAATTCTCCGCACCCGATCCATCGTGTGCAACATCTTTGTCCAATCCGTTGGCAGTGGATCAATCTGACTTTCTCACTGTGTATAATGAAGGCCGTGTATAAGGGGTTTGTTGGAATTGCGCGGCTATCGTCTCCTGACGGTGGACGGTTATCGTTTTGTATACACGCGACATTCCCCTTGACCAAATACAAATCCATGCCATCAAGGGGATATCCTGAGAAAGCTCAGATGTAAAGACTGTCTAACACGAACAAACGGCTATTTCAGATCTACCATCGAGATTTTAGCAGATTAGACTTCCAAGCACATACCGTTCAGTGCGATTCCCCCGTTAAATCCTAGACCACCCTATGCTCAATTCATCCATCACCGAAATCGACGTTTTGTTCTACGTTCGACATCGATTAGGCATAAAAGCCACGAAGTATCACTGCGGAGTCGTTGGGGACCAGTTGTCTGTCGTGTCCATGGTTCTCAAGACCGAGGTGAACCAGTGCATGCTCAACCATTCTTTTCGGCGTTGTAGGTTCAGCTTTGTACAGGGGACAAGAACGGCCTTCCACGACAACGAGCAAATCAATTCTTCAGGCGGGTTCTGCAGATGTAAATGGAGATTGCAATATGCAGGGGAGACAAGTAAAATTCCGAGTGGGAATAGCACGAAGCGCGGTACCCGCTCGGCAACATTAATATTTGGCCACGAAGCGTTTTGGCGGAGATTATCCGATCCCTTATTTGTTCCATAGCACCAGACACCTCACCAAGAGCCACGGATATCGCATCAGATTATGTATCAAAAATCCCCCCTTCAACCAACACATCGCACAAAATACCCCTCTGCTTCCCCCCTTCCCCCTCAAAACCCAGTCTCTGCTTCCCCCCCCTCCCCCTCAAAATCCAATATCTGCCTCCCACCCCCACCCAATGCCCTCCCTCCCAGTCTCTGCATCCCACCCCCACCCCCTCTCCCCCCAACCTCGACCGCCGACGCAGTCTGATTCTGAGCTGTCTGCTTAGCCATCACCAGTATCCTCTTGCATCTTCTTGACTCTGCAACCCACGGTCGGTCTTGTTGGTACTGGGCGAGGTGTAGCCTCGGACAAACGCATGGTTTTTCCTCACGTCTGTTTCCATCGGTTAACATCTACATCGTCCTGGCACAATATTTTCCGTCTGAGTTTGCTGGTTGAGGACACACAAACCTTCGATCTCTGCTGCTAGCGCTATCCCCACTTCGATCGTATCCCATCTCGCCATCCTCTAGGACCTCTACTGCAACGGGCTATTTCAACCTCATTCAGCCTCATCATGTGCAAGACGATTTTCGTAACATCAAGGCGGGGGGAATAGAGAGCTTTGCAAGGATTTGCTGGAAAGGGCCTGTTTTGGTGCGTCCCCATTTTTATATTCCCCCCTAAAAGATCATTTGTTGTAAGTTATTAACGTGCTCTTAGGAATCTCCAAGGTTAAGTGATGTAAATTGAACAGGTGATCCTCAACGATCGGTACCAGAGTAACCAGAGGACGTGACGACTCATTGCCTATGGCATCCCTTGGTGACGCTTGTTTCTGTTCACGTTCATGATTATATGACCGCAGCTGGGACCCAGCTTATGGTTTCGAAGACACAGGGGCCTTTCCTCCTCAGGCGCGTGAGCGAAAGGGCGGTGTGTGTATACATGGGGTGGAAGTGATTGCGGTCAGAATTACGCAGGACCAAAAGGAGCGAACCAGCACGATAAGACAGTAGATACGGCGGCTTGGCCACGGTCGGCAGAAAGTTTTTACTCGGTTATGTGAACGGTTGGCCTTCGGCCGAGGGACTCCGTCACAGCTCTTTTGAGAATTCTGATGGTCAAGACATCGCGCTTTTATACATACTAGTATTTCTAAGCAACCCTGCTCACCGTCAGAGTGCCATCGTTGCGGCCAGGGAGGTGATGTCTCTGGGAGGCTCTCCCGGCCATTGCTGCTCAACTCATGCATCTGCGACGTCTTCCTTTTTGTCAGGGTATAGTAAAGGATGGCGATAACGTATGATGTTTCTCCGACCGGGGAAGTAACGACCGGAGATGTTTGGCTCCAACATGCTTCATGTCGTTGCCCATGGCCATAATCCAAGAGACGTCACAGCTTCAGACGGTCTCAGGTAGCCAGCGTTAACAGCAGAATCCGCTTATAATTTTCTACCATTCTATATCGTGGCGCTGTCGAAGGGTAGCATATCTATGGATACAGACATGGTGAGCTTGTCACCCCAACCGATGCTCTGAGCGGGGATTGCGTACTATGGAAACTGAACCTATAGGAGAAAGATGAGATACACCTACCATGGCCTCTCGTTCAGGATGCCGGCATATACCGGGCCGATGCTTGCCGGAAGGCACGACATACAAACGGCGGTGGCTCACGATTCGCTGACATGGGCCATTCAAGCCACTCCTACTACAAACATTGCATCCATGATTAACTCAATATCTGATCTCCTATGCTCACATTTTCCCCTTTGTAAACACACATTTCTGCAGTGGCCGTCCATCGATTTCACACCTCTGTAGACACAGTATTATACGCACATGTACTAACTACGGGACAGACAAGTAATTTACTTGCTACGCCACTTATCCTCGTCCGCACACTCAGTGGTCTCGTCTACCCAGGACCTGCCTGCGAACAAAGCCCGTACATGCGTCACTCGCGTTACGTTCGCCAGACGACCGACTGACCTTAACGCCCCGAACCAAAGTTGTATCCGCATGTCGGCCGGGTAGCTTCCGGCGCATATTTTCCATCAACTGCTTGAGCAGTAGGGGCGGGCATATATATGGTAGTGTATAAGAAGGCGTCCATCTGTTTTGCACGGCGCGTCTGCCGGTCAGGCGTGTTGGATTCCTCCTTTCGTCCGCGCTTGCGTGGTCTGCTCGCTGGTTTTTGCTTGGGTACCGCTTCAGCGGGGATAGGCGAGCATGAGTGGTGTTGGGGGTTTACAGAAGCAGTAAAAAATGAGGCGTTCTAACGGGGGGGGGGGGGGCGCTGCCGCTTAGATGTCGGTAGAACCAGTTTCTGCTTCAGCAACGTGGTAAGCCACCATCCCAGCGATGGCGTCGGTATGCCTAGTGAAAAAATTATAAATGTAAGAAGCAACCTAAATAAATGAATAAGTCATACAGTAGAAGTCCTTGTGATTTGTCCATCATGGGCGCAAACATTGCCAGGTATTTCTAATCCTCGTGGTCGGCACCCATGCCTTGTATTTCATCAGACCATTGAGTAATCGGGTACGTGTTCTCGGAACACGCATGGCTGCATTGCTTTCTATGGTTGTGCAACCTTGAGCCGAGGGTGGTATAGGGAAAGGGCCCCAAGCCCGTATCAAAGAGGCCTCGTCGGAATTCTCGCTCTACCGAATTTCGACAACAACACTTGGAACCTCGGTATTTGTGGCGAAGTCTCTCTGAGTTTCCAAGTGCTATTATCGAAAGTCGGTAGAGCGAGACTTCCGAAGAAGCCTCTCTGATACTGACTCAAGACCCTTTCCCCATACAACCCTCGGCGGCTCAAGGTTGCACTACCATAGAAAGCAATGCAACCATGCATATTCCGAGACCACCAAACACGTACCCGATCACCCAGTGATCTGATCAAATATAAGGCATGGATTCCGACCACGAAGGTTGGAAATACCCAGCAATGTTTGCGCCAATAATGCGAGAGCGGACCCCAGTGATACAAAGACAAACGTCCGGACCAATTGAATTCTTTAAACACTACAGTGTCAGACACCTTGTTTGAGGCGCTTGCTCTACCGGACTCACTGAGTATTCGGACGTGGATAAGTAGCGTAGCAAGTCTCCCGGAGTAAATTGCTTGTCCACCCTTTTGTCATACGCGTATTTATACTGTATCTACAAAGGTGTGTACATGTATGATCAACGGTTGAAATCGATGAGCCGCCGCTGCAGTACAGCGCGTTTACAAAGGACCCGATTATACAGTATTTGAGCATAAAAGATAAACTATCGATCAATTTACAGACGTAGTGTTTGTGGTAGGAGTGGCTCATGAGTAGCTCTTGTCAGCGAGTCATGAGCCACCGCTGTTTGTATGCGCCTTCGAGAGGCTCTGTCGCGCCTTCCGGCGGCAGGCCACCGGACCGGAATGAGGCCACGCCACCACGGCTGAGCTTGTATACAGTGTATCGTCTTTTCCCAATAGGCCTAGGAGTCAGGTCATTCCCTCGTGGAGTAAGTCCTAGAGGACGAATACCGTGTCTGGGCTGAGAACAGAAACGATGCAAAATGAAATTGAAGTTGGAATGACTTTGCGGTGTTGGCGATGGTAGGGGTGGACGAATCTTTCGAGGGCTTATACAGCATATTAAGCCCTCGAAAGATTCGTCTGCCCCTGCTGTGTTAGTCCTTGAAAGGCTCGTCCACCCTTTCCGTCGCCAACAACACAATAACTTTCCAATTTCAATATCACTCCGAACCGTTCCTAAACAGCAATGCTTCTCAGCCCAGACGCGATATTCCTCCTATAGGACTTACCCCAGGGGAGAACTACCTGAACAACCGGCCGCCTGATAACTTTTCAACCCTGCCTGATGGTCTGACATGTGACGAAGCAGGGCCATCGACTCTTCCAGATGGTGCCAGCGACAAGCCTCGCAAACGCACTGACGGACAGAAGGGCCTAACATGCCTGGCCCGCAGAAGCGTCGTGCAAAACAAACAGACACTTTTCTGCTCCCTACCATGAGTGCAGAAAATGCTTACGGTGCTTGGTCAGTTAATGGAAGATAGATCAACGCGAACATCGCTTCACGGACGCAGGCACATTAATAATAGGATTGATACAGCTCGTAGTGACCCTCCCATTTTCTGGGGGAATGCTTGCGCATATAGTATATTGCAAAGACTCCTTGTTTCAGTCATCTTTACAAATACATTTCCGTAACATGAGCTTTCCCTGAGTGATTCGTGCAAGGAACTGTTCCACTCGGGTAAGTAATGTCCATATAACATATCCGGACCAGTGTATTATCCGTGAGCTAGCATATATCGCGTAAAAAGAATTCTTGCTTTCACCAACGGCACCACGGCTCAAAATCCGCTCAATTGACGCTCAATTGTAAGCTTTGCGAACGTGCTTCGTCACTTCAGAAGTACGCCGGTACCAAATGATACATCGATTACAGACGCTCCTCAGTTTGCCTACGCGCGTAGTAAGCTTCACGTTGTTTCCTAATATACAACACGCCGTGCGAGTGGTGAACGTTTGTGAATGAATTCTAAAATTTGAAGTACATTTTGATTCTATAAATGGCTTTGATCGTCTAACAGAAATCGCCAATGTACTAAGCCTTCTAGTCTGTTGCTCAAGCCGCACCTGAGAAGGGCTTTACATCGCACGATCATCGCATAGTTGCTCTCGTATGTTGGATACACGGCTCTTTTTGTGGTACTTGAAGACATGTCACTGCATCACTGGTGGGATGCATATGTATATGCCAAGCGTAATACGTCCATATAGGCCATTCCACTCTCAGTATCTCCGTTCCCCTTCCTAAGCGAGCAATAAGCGCAGTTCTCTTGCCTATTGCTTGCGAATTTTGACTTTCACTGCCCGAAACGCCACCCTTCTAGCCCAGAAGTGTTCTCAAGGCTCAAGACCGTGAAAGAAAACATGAAAATGGAAGATGTTATGACCAAAGAGTACAGTCTCTCGAACACCTTCGACAGGGGCTAAGCGACTTCCTTGAGAGTTTATATCCCATTGATCTTCGACGGACTTAGCCTTTACTACCGATGTTTCAGCCGAAATCCCAGAGTCCTACCCGAGTCACAACATAAGGGAGGTTAAATATAGAAAGAAAAACATAGCGCACCGGAGAGCATTATCCATAACAACCCTGTGTTCCAATTATAACCTCATTGATTTCTCGAGACGATAGGCAACAAGTCGAAGCAGCAGACCGAGATCGCCGTTTTGATGATAGGGCGATACTAGAAATGGTAAAATTTTGTAAGCGCCGCTTCGTGATCCAGCGACAAGCGCGTCGCGCCAGCACAACGCCGACGCCCGCTCTCTGGCAACCTTCATGCAAGACTCTCACCGCCATCCACGATGGGCGCAAGAACTTGGACTGCGCTCGTATCTCTTGAATCTTTCTATTGCACCAAGTAGCTTGGCAATGCGAAGGACTTTGCTCGCAATTGGACCTACGACGTGAAAAGAAACATAAAGGACATCGCTGAACTATTCACAACTCTGGAAGCTGCGGGCACGAGAACTTGGCTTCTCATTTTGAGGGAAACAGTCGTCATGACGGGGGAAACGCGGTCTTTGAGCTTGCTCGATGTCGACCGGTACACGACGTGCGGTCGAAGGGATACAACAGAGTTGGGGACTGGCGGGTACGTGTTTGAAAACACAAATGTGCGGATATCGATTGAATAGACTCAGCTCAGTACGAATGTCGGTCAGTGGCAAGTAGACTTTGACAGAACTCGTATAAATTCCCTGGTGTCCACGCCTATGAACCTGTACTTGCCCATGAGAAACCAACAAAGTTCCCAATTGACGAGTTGACTTTGATTGAACATGCTATCAATATGATGCTTTTCACGGGCGAAAGACTGATAATTAAATGTCGGATTCAGTCAAGCCAAGGTCAGGAAGCAGAAGAATCTACTTGCACTGTAATTTCTACCTCGACCTTGCCTTCAATAACTTGTGCTTTCGTCACAGTACAGAAGCGGACCCAGCACCGGACTCCTTGCAGCAATCATTGCAAACTGGAGTTCGATACAAGCGCCACGATGGTAAGTGCTGAACGATATGGTGAGAGGAGAAGCATTTGTGAGCTTACTATCGTTATCATCGTGAGGAGCCGAATTCAGCTTCGTCTTACGTCTTGCCAAACGACACACTTGAATGTACCTCTGGTACCGTTTTCGTGTTTCTGTTCAACAGCCAGTTTAAGCCTCGTTGGTTTGCAGATGCTCGGAAGTATGTCCTGGAAGTTAGTCTTGTCCATCTGCTGTCATCGTCTCACCTAGAAGACCATAAGACCATACAGTTAACACCCATGAATATCCAAACGGCTACGAAACTCGGAATCACTCACCATCTATTGACATTGCGGCAACACGGCCACGATGCTGCGTGTTACCACAATGCAGAAGAAGCTGTTCATGACCAATGGATAACTATTGCGTACTGGAAGCAGTCACAAGTCGAAACCTGTGGAGAAGTCAAAGTATGTCGAGTGCGAAACAAGTCTTGTGATGAGAAACATAGACGTTCGTGCCGTAGAGAATTCAAGAAGATCTTCGCTTCACGGTGGTAAAGCCGCGCTGATGGAGATCACATTCGTAGCGGCGATGCTTTTTGTGTGGTTATTATCGAACGATGTGGAAATTGTGAGTGGACCAATTGCAGATGTAAATTGAAGAGACGGTTCTGCTCACATACTATCAGGCAGCCCTGTTCCGTATTTTCGTATTGGTTTCCTGAAAAAGTGTCAAAGACTTGCGCCAAGTTGTAGTCTGGTTAATCATAGCGTGCTCACGTCGGTCGTGGAAGATAGTAGAGTAGGTCAATTATCTGAAATACGCCGCTCAGCTGCATACTGAAAAGCTATTTGCGGACGCTATAGGTATCGGTTGTCAATGCAAATGATCAGAGTCGTCAAAATATATCATCCATCGGAGGCTTACGCTTGTTAAGCTCGTAAAGGTAGACCAGAACGATCGACAGAGTCAAGCTATTGGTCTTCGAAGAGATCCGATTTGCAGTCCGACACCGGGGCGTAATCCCTATAATGTGCACTCAAATACCAAAACTTGATCGCTCTATCAAAGACGCTTCCCAGCCTGACGGAAAGCGAAGGATAAGTTCGAGTGTCAAATTAGAAGCTTAAAAGTCAAGGGGACAAAGGCCGGATGACTGACGATCGATTGTCAATGAAGGCGGCCTTGACTATCCGTCGTGCAGCACATATCGACCGTCTGTCAAAGAACGGACGATTTCTTTCACGACCTCTTGATATACGGACTTGATAATGCGTCTTCAATACGATCGATATGTGGTTGCACTGGTGGCCACCGTCGGTGGTTGGGGTTCAACCAACTTACGGGCCACATACCAAACTTTCGACCACCGCCGCGTTTAGCCGCCTTTCACTCGACCACACACGCTCATCTCCTTTTCTTTCCACTCCCCCATCCTTTAGTCGAAAGACTCTTCTCCATCAACGTCATGGAATTCAGCCGACAGCCCTTTTTACCTCTCGAAAATGCGACATTTCCCAACGCGGGGAGGGAGAACAAGGGCGTAGAGACGGAGGATGACATCTTGTAAGCCTCATCACCTATAATACCGGCTCCTAACTGAGTTTTCCTGCGCAGCTCTTTCCATTACAACAGCATTCCGGCAGACCATAGCAGGCTAGACCTCGTTGACGATAGCGTTTTGTCCAACGATGAGGAGGCGGACCCCAGTAGTATAGATCCAACCCTCGAGATCATTACCGTTCCTATACGGTCTTCAAACAGTACAGTATCGGATGCCTTGTTTGGAGCGCTCGCACTACCGGCCTCCGACCCTGACATATGGAACACCGACCACGAAGGATGGGAATTCCCAGCAGCGTTTGTCCCCATAACGGAAAATTCACAAGGACTTGTACTGTGCGTTTTATTCATTTGTTAGAGTCGCTCCTACGTTTATAAATCTCCGCTAGGCCCACCGGCGAAATTGATGGTGAGGTGGTTCCCGGAGCCCAAGCCCAGCATCATTCTCTATACATGCAGCCCGCAAGGTTAGATCCATTCATAATCTATACCGAACGCAAATTAACTGAGAACCTCATATTATAGCGCACTATCGTCTACTGATACCACAGCCTATGACGCCACGCTGTATGTCCCATTTTGTATCGTGCCACCAGCGGGAATTAATTGTCACGTGCAAACCTA
Source organism: Coniferiporia sulphurascens (assembly GCA_002794785.1). NCBI lineage: Eukaryota > Fungi > Basidiomycota > Agaricomycetes > Hymenochaetales > Hymenochaetaceae > Coniferiporia > Coniferiporia sulphurascens. The sequence goes on along the minus strand of NBBA01000007.1, from coordinate 1,937,827 downwards.
GCTCTTCAGCCGCATTATCATTACCGTTTACGCTCTCAACACCGGAACCCATCGAACCGGTGTTGCCTTCTCCTTATGACGAGCATGGTCGCGCGCATGAATTGGCGCTGCCTCAAGCATCTTATACCGAGTATACAAGTTTTTCGTTGCCGCTTCAGACTGGAGGGCTGGATCTACAAGCACATTCCTTTGCACACGTTGATCCAAACCAGTATCATGGTTTCCTGCCGACTCCCGACCACGATGGGATTGATATCCTATCGACGCCTGCCCTATCGGACAATACTTCACAAAGTCTCCCTACGACCGTGATGGCTAATCTGGATGAGCACCGTCATCCGCAGGCAATGAGGCCAGTCGCTGTACCCCGTGAATACTCGGGTCCTACGCCTCAAGCACTTCCCGCTGGACCAACTTCCCTTTCCTCCCTCGCAGCCAGTGGTTTAGGTTTTGCGCCATGTCTTCCGCCGATGGGTATGCAAGCCGCCATTGGAGGGCCTCCGGCTAGCGATATACCAAAGCAGTTACCTTTTGTCTTTGAAGATCCCACCCTTGCGGAGGCTGCCAGAGGTGGAGCAAGGTCCCGAGAGCAGGTTGGGCCCTCGAAAGATTCGTCTGGACCTCCCGCTGCCACAAATCGTACTCAATTTCAGTTTGAATCCGCACCGTTTTTATACCACCGACCACCTGCTTGCTCTCCAACTGATGGTCTGACTTGTGGCGAAGCAGGGTCATCTAAACTCCCTAACGGTGCAGGCGGGAAAGCTCGCAAGCGTAGACGGATAGAAGGGTGTGACACGGTTGGCAGGCATCCAGGACAGGCGGACACCTTAGAACCGGCACTACATCCTACCGCAAGCACAGAGGACGATTCTGCTGTTCAACCATATGCTGGAATCGATCCTAAAGACACCGCTTTTGGTAAAGCGGTTTTCGAGGTTGAGAAGCTGAATCTACCGAAGATTGGTGGCTCTGGTCCCCTTAGGAAGCTCGTGCTTCTTGGGGAAGGTCTGACGTACGGACTGGGCTCACTGGACCAGCCAATTGGTGCCAAGTACGAATGCATATTGGAAAGAGATGATGGTACGCTCTGCGGGAAGAAATGCCCAATGGTTGTGGAGAATATTAGAAAACACATCGCGAGGCACTTTTCTTCACAGTCCATGGTCATCTGCAAATGCGGGTACGATAAACAGGATTTAACTGCGATGAAGCGACATACGCTGGACGCGTACACTAGTTTGACGAAGGTTTGCTGCGGGATCTGTAACAGCACTCGCCCACGATGGGAGAATTCAAACATCGTGCGCCACATTCGCTCTAATATGCATATAGAAAATATGTGTAAAGAGGCCCCAGCGGTTTGGATCAAGAAGCTGGACTAGGGCTTTCCGTCCGTTCTGGCTGAAATCTCCCTTTGCGTCCATTTTTTATTTGCATTTACTTCTGCTACGCGATACCTTGACTTGTAATCATATTCCTAGACGATACCCCATTCTCATTGTCGTATGTTCTATAATTTTGTAAAATATTTCCTCCTTCTGTTTGTTTGGCTTGCAATCTGTTTTTGACGTACGGTAGAGACTTGGATATGTATGTACAGATATATTTATATCTTGATCCGGGAGCAAATTAGGCGGGGCGCGGAGGATAAAACTTGCATGGTCGTCGGTTCGCGGGCGTAAGCACGTCGGTACTGATACAGTTCGCAGTGTCCCACTCAAATTCCTGGTTTTATCACTCGTTCTCTAAGGACTTACTCGCGCATGTGTCGTACTACTCTCTCATCTTTTGAGCAGCCTCTGTGTGGTTAGTGCGAGTAACTGTTCCAATCGCTCAGATGAATAATGGCCATACTGTGTCATTGACCGTGAGGTAGAATAGACCGCGTGAAAAAAACGGTTGCTTTCACTAACAGCACCACAGCTCAAAATCGGCTCAATTGACGCTCAATATTACGCCTTGCAACCGTACTTTCGTCGCAAGTACGCCGATACCAAATGGCTCAACGGCTATAGACGCTCCTCAGTTTGTCAACGTACGTAGAAACCGCCGTCATCGTGGACAGCAAACTCATGCCGGTCCCCCAAAAATTGAAAGCAGTAATCTCACGAAAGGAAGCGTTCGATTTCCATCCGAGGCTAAGTCATCCGCAGCGCTAAAAACTTGATCATGTCGACGGTATACAGTCGTCCCACTGTATTGATACTTTTTTGACCGAGTATTGAGCTGTAGAGCAGACGAAAATGCGGCAGCAATCCAATGCATAGCCTCCATTGCTATTATCCACGCATAGTAAGTTTCTGGGCCGAGACGAACCATTGACCGTCCGAACGAAAGCCGAGCACCAAGCAGCAGCTATTCGAACACAGATGCGCCCATGGTAACCGGCCAAAATACAGTGAACCATCCGTGAGATCCTCGTGGAATGCTGGCCGAGTCGGTGCATGTCGTGAACGCCAACAGACTTTATTTACCGAATCAGGCTGCACTAGCTGCGTCGTCTCGCACTATATTTAGATCGTGAGCAGTTAGGGACGATAGTAAGCCGGGAATCCGACGACGCACCGGAAGAGCCATATCCACCTCGATATGTACTACTACCCTGCATTCCAGTCACGAACGTCAAGGGTTGTCGCCTAGGTATGCGGATGATACAAGATGCTGTTGCCCAGGGCAGGCGGACATCCGATGTTCGTGACAGACAGAGACGGTAACTCGCCAAGATTGAACACCAGATACCCATCCATTCCCCCTGCCAATGCAGAGGATAGCGATAGGCATAGCTGGTGTCACTTGGGACTGATATATGGGAAGGTGTGAGGAGAGCTCATGCACCCGTCCGTCGTCTCGTCCGGGTCCATCACAAAGACGACTAGTAGCGGGGAATGCGTCGGAGAGGGACGAGGAGAATGTAAAGAGCCCAGAGTATGTTGACGAACAATTCCGCGAGCGAGTAGACGGTTGAGTCTCGAGGATATGTCGCCGACGAAGTGGTGAGTGGAAAAGTTTGAAGCGCCTTGGTTTGGTGACGCGGTGAGTCTGTGAGACTGTGACTCATCCGCCCAGTTCTTTTTGAGTTTCGCCGGTGCTGCTGCTCTCCCGTTCTGCCTTGGGCATCGTCGCTCGAAAGTCTACGCGGACTTGCAATGCAGAAAAGTCTATCCGGGATTGCGCAAGACGACGAACGAGGGACTAGGCTATGCCTTCTGAAGTGACTGCGACTGGGCAGTCCATACCCATCGGATAGAACTTGGGAAGCCTCTTGTACCTTTCCACGATGCGCTCGCCTAGAAGAAAGCGTCGTCGGCGTGAATCAGGTTAATTTTTAAAGAACGGATGGGAGCTCGACCAAATGTACGTCTGTGATCTTTGCCGATGCATGATTTTTTCGCTGACCGTGACTTTGTTGTAATGTTTATTGCAGACCGTGTTGCTCTTGTTGATCTCGGTTACTCTTCCAATGGTATACCGTCGTTCCATATCACGGCAAATTTCTATAGGGGATGAGGTTGGCCAGGCTCGGGCAGACCATTCGGCACGACGGAAGCGATGTTTCCGAACTTGTACAATGAAAGCGGATTCCTCGTACGCAATCCGGCGTATACTTCAATAGACATTTGATATCCTCTCTCACGGTGCAGGAAATGACATTTAATCTGATGGATTGAGGCTTATCGTAGGAATGGAAGATGTGAAACCCTCTCTGTGAAAGAAAGAAATTCAAAGTCTTTTGTCTCGACCACATGCATCATTTTTGTGGTGCCAATGGCATTTCCCGTGCCGTGTCTGAATCTTTGGAGTTTCTGGTGCCGTATGGCGTTGATCCTGATATACATGCAGTGTGTGTCGCTATAGAGTGAGTTGTCCGCCACAAAGCATGAAGTGCGACACGGGTGATTTATCAGTCAATTGGCGCTTGCGAGACGTGATATTAAAACCTTGGTCCGTCCACTGGTCGTGAAGATTGCTATCATATCCACTCATTTAGAAGCGCAAGATTGACGTCTCTCGCCATTCTTCAGCATGAATATTCGAGTTGCTGTCCATCACAAAATCAGTTCTCGTGCCGACGGAAAACATCGATGGTTTCTTCGCAGGGTGTCAACTTACTAGATCGATGAGGAGAAAGCTTGAAAAGACCTGACTGCTTGCCAATGGATTCCAATATCGCAAAGAAGCGAACGTATCGAGGTAGAAGAGCTTCTCTGGAGCCAGTTTGAAGATGTCGCAGTCTGCTCTGGATGAGTACGGAACAGGACCTCGGTACCCCGGCATTATTTTATGCAAATGCATCCGTATCAGGCTTCACTTGAGGTAACTTCTCTGAGGGAATACCACAGCCGCGTACGGTACGGGCGTGACGACTGGTCTCCCTAATGATTCGTTGAAAGGTGAGAAACCACGATCGGAAGAGGAAAGGAAGAAACTGACAGTCATCCTACAGTTGCCATGATCGAGGTAGAAATAACAACACGAACGATGTGCATTTCTCTGGCCTATACAGCTCGTTTTCGTTGGTGTCTACCTGTGGGCCACCCTATAACCACACAAAACCACTCACGACCACCTAATGTCAAGGCGGTCCTCGCGCTTGTGGAGCACCGCGGGAAATACAATGCTGTTCGGATGCATGCTTGGAGCGTGGGCAGTGGTTTGTGGGTCCAGTTTGCGGAAGTTAAAAATCGGCCTTTGTGACGCTCACGCTCGACCACCGACCACCCACGAACTCTCCCGTCCCCCCCTTCACCACACTCTCCCAGCTCCTCCTTCTCGCAACCTACTCGCCAAACTCTTACGATCTTCGTTTCCGTCACAGCGACAGCGAAGTAAGTCTAGAAGAACGCTGTACGTGACCAAATTGGTGAGGCACGATCTACTTGCTGAACAGACGGATAAGAAGTGAGTAGACCACGTCAAGACCACTTCATTTTGGTGACTGATCCAGTTGCATTAGAATGTCGCGACAACCACTCCAGCGAGACTTCGCCAACGTGCCCGCCCCATACGATGCAAAAGAGTACGACTCCATACTTTATGAAGCCGACGACTTCACGATACCATTACCTGAGGTAGTAGGCAAGAGTTCCGTCGAGAAGCCTCTTCCGAAATCAGCTTTTCCTTCGTATTTTGCTGCGGGTGCATGTGGCACATCCACCACAATCTCGTCTGAGGATGGGCCTTTAGCGACGAGCGGTGATCAGTATGTATTGTGGCTATGAGGTATCCCTGCTTATGCTTAACCAAGACTACTTATACTTAGATTGGAACTTGGGTATCACCCGACCACCGACAATCACTCAGATGCTAATACGTTTTCTAGGTATGTTTCTTCCTTTCATTCCTTACAGCAGTGGTTTATATAATCTAATGTACACGTAGGATGGTCCCGAACGTTGAGTGTGCCACACTGTGCGTGTTCCCCTTCATGCAATGAAACTCTAATGCTAATTAATCACACTAAACCGTAGCACACCGTACCATGCATCCCCAAATGTTCTACTTGATACTCGTACCGAGTCCTCCTCTCTTGCTTCCGAAGATATTTACGCACCAGTAAAGGACGGAATACACCCGATGGATGAGGTGTTGTCCGCGGATTCTACCCCACAGGTGGTTGCAATCTGCCCGGCCCTTCTTACTGGAACATCCCAGGATGCTCCACCTGTCGACCGCGTCGATTATCCAACGTATTTCTCCGCGTTTTCGTGGACTTCTTTTGATGAAGAGCCCGAAGAACTTCCATTAATGGAGGATCCCATCGCTGCTGTCCCTAGGAACGATGCCATTCTGCAAGTCACTCCTTCCATCACGAGTCCTGTGAGGAAACGTCGAAAATGTAAAGAGTATCCACTCTTTATGAGGGAGGCACTCGTACCGAAGTTCCCTACTTTTACCTGCCTCTCGCTGAAGAACGGAAATGAGGTTTGTGGCGAGTCAGTCGCCACGGACGAGCGTACTTTGCGTGCTCACCTGAATGCGCATTTTGACTCTGCTGGCGATGGGGACTTTACGTGCCAGCACTGTGTCGAGGAGCATGGCCCGAATGTGGATCGTATTCAAGAGCGGAACATGCTCCGCCACATTTTTGACAAACACTCGTCGGTCGTTCCTGGTCTGGTGTGCGAATGTGGGGGTAGGGTTGGAAGGAGAGATGCCGCCAGTATTCGTCGTCACGTAGAACGTACGAGCCGACACAGAAGTTGGGAAGCACTGCCTGACGAAGAAAAGCTAAGGATAAAGCTGGAGAGGATTAGAGAGGAGGAGGAGAAGGAGGAGGAAGAGGAGGAGGAAGAGGAGGAGGAAGAGGATAGGGATGAAGGATCCAGCAGAGGCCAGAAGCGCCGTCGGCGCATCTAGATCTTTGCTCAGATAACCAGCATGAGATTTTTCCCAACATGCGATATACCGGACCACTTTCTCGAGCGAAAACCCTCTCCCACATTTCTCGGTATTTTCTTCCGCATATTTGTTCTTCACAGCCTAAGTGTTTTACTTTGTCGATGGTTGTAATTCCTGTTTAGCACGGGATATCTCTTGTAATATATGTCGCAATGATTATGTACATAGCGGTTGACTTTTTATCCTTAAAATTACTCTCTCGGCTACGCCTGATGGCTTCTGCGATAAGTTCCATCGGCCCATGAACATCGATAGGTGAGGTATCCGAGATGATCAACGCAAACCTAACGCGGACGCGTCAAGGCACGAGACCTGGATGACGTGGGGGCAACGCCTGCCAAAAAAGTCGGACATTGTACTTGTTTATGTCATTACTATAAATGGAAAATTTACTGCTCAAAATCAGAGAATTTTCAAAATGAGTTTTTGAGTTCAATACTGCCCCAATGAACGCGATTAAAAGTGCATTGGAATCGTTTTGCATGGGGCCAGGGTGACTTCAAGCCGGATTTTTCGATTCCAATGCACTTTTAATCGCGTTCATTGGGGCAGTATTGAGCTCAAAAACTCATTTTGAAAAATTTGTATGTATGCAGTCCTGTAGGGCATGTTTGTCACGTTGTGACACGTGACATTTGCGGTGGCTCTGTAGCTTAGGAGGTCAGGATTATCACTAAAACCCTCAGTTTGAGCCTCTTTTTTATACAGCACTTTGTAGAATCTGTATAAATTTATAGGGGACTAATAACAGCACCCATTAATTCTTAGTTGTGGAAAAATCAAGTGAAACGGGCCAGATTGCTTTGAGCATGGCTGTCTGAAATTGTTGCCACCCAAATTACTAAAAAAAGAAAGTGCCGATCTTTTGTCAGCTTACAAACCGGTCCCAAAACTCTTGCGGGCGTTGCCCCCACTCACGATATGTCACCCGTTTGGCTGCGTCACATGGAACCAAATTTTTTTTTTTTTTGATTCTCAATTTGTATTCCACTATAGTAAAGGAATATTACAAGACGTGGTCACCCAATCGATGTATCTAGGGCATTTGTGATGGCATGTGGAGGGTGGTATGAAGTGGAGCTGGCATGGTAAAGAAGGATCTGAGGTCGGACTGTGGGAGGGCAGCTGCCAAGGTGGGTGGCAAGGGAACATGTCTATGGAGGGTGGAAGCAGTCATGCAGAACAGGGGGAAGAGGAGGTTGAAGTAAAGAGGGGCGTGAGAAGGCAGAGCATTGGTGCAGAAAGGCAACGAGCCAATTCAGCCCAAGTTTACTGCCAAGCAGGGGGATGGGCGCAGTAGGGGTGTCCCCCATAAGAGGGGTCCCATAGTGGGGGTGAGCAGAGGGCAGTGGGTGAGGAGGTGTGGGCAGGTCTGCAGGGAAGCACTGCAGGGGCAGGCAACCTGTTACAACTTTCCCTTACTTTCCTCTTATGCGCTGACTCACTTCCTATTCGTCATCATCAGTCAGCGCAACTCCCCCTTTTCTCTGCATTACTCATCCCTATTCGCCTTGCGCCATAAGACGCCATGATGATGCCTTATTGCACCATCATGACATGCTTTGCTTACTGATAGCCCTACTTGTATTACCAAGGCATTCCTTGGGTTTTCCATGACCTTCCATAGTCTGGTAAACTACCCTACACAGGCTGCTACAGTAGTAAACACATAGAGTAGCATATAAGCATGTAACATAGCACAAGTCCTAAGCTTGTGCTCTTTGTTCATACAAGCCCATTATCTGCTACCACCAGTCTACTGTGTGCCTCTTGGCCATTAGTCGCTTCGTTGTAACCCAACTTGCTATAAGAAGCCTACTGCGTCCACATCGCCGATCAGGAAGCCCCCTTCGCTGATCACCCTCGACTTACAACATCTAGGAAGCCCCGTTGCCGTACCATCAGTTCTGACGATCAGGAAGCCCCGACATCAATCACCGCGTAACTGTTGAGCTTAACACAACCAGCATGTCAGGTAAAAAGCGGTGGTAGTAGTCCCTGAAGTGGCTGTGGCCAAGGACAGTTTGCATGAGGCGAGTCTGGATGGCATGCAGGACATTGTCGTGAAGGGTGGAAGTGAGGATGGTGGAGGGTGGGTGGGGTAGGGCGATGGAGGCGAGGGAGCGGGAGCAGGAGTTGGTGGTGAGGTACGTGGTGGACCACATGTTGCAAGCTGCTGCCAGGCCTTCTTGCTGGAGGGCAGAGTAGGTGGAGTAAAGGAAGGGGCGGCCAGAGGGTGGGAGGCGCATGAGTTGATTGGCAAATTCATTGCCAGGGATGCCCATGTGACCAGGGCACCAGAGGAGATGGATGTGATGATCGGGGTGGGAGGCAAGAAAAGGGTTGAGGAAGGAGCGGAAGAGTATGGAGGAGGATTGGGTGGGATGAGGGTGGAGGGAGAGAATGGTGGTGAGGGCTGGCGAGCAGTCTGAGATGAAGTAAATGTGGTGGATGGCGGAGGAGGAAGGGGGCAGCTGGAAGAGTGAGGCTCTATGGAAGGCTTTGGCAAGGGTGAACATTTCCACATTGAAGGAGGAGCTGGTGGGGGAGTAGTAAAAGTGCCCCGTGTCCATGTAGGAGCCATGGTACTGGATGGCGAAGGCAGAGATGGAGACAGGGGAGTGTCGAAGGAGGCGGCGGGACCTGTCAGTGTAGACTAAGAGGTTGGCTGGATCAGTGGCAAGGGTGGCTAGACAAGCAGTGATGGAGGACGCAAGTGTTAGATTCACTCCCTGATTAAGGGTTAGAAACAAGTGATAACAGATTCACACAATGATACTAGTTAGTTCAGGGTAGGCTTGATACCCTTCACTTGCTAGAGTGTTAGAGCTGATGATGGTGGTAAGAGACAAGAGATGAATTAAACTGCTTTTTACCGCAATTTTACATTGGGCTTTTATACCCTACATGTTGTAGACTATTTACTATGTTCTGGTAGATACTACAACATACTACTCTTGATTTATAAGTCATAGGAATATTCTGGTACAGTCTTGTACATGCTATTTACTATTCTTAGCTTCCTATGAGTCAGTCATATATTCTGGTACGTTCTACAGCCTACCGTGCTATCTTTATCTTATGCCAGAACCTTCCCTGAGTTTCCATCGAGTCATATATTACAATACCTAAGGTAACCATTCTCAGATACTACTATACCTATGATGCTTCTCTTTATTTCCTAATTGGTTCTGCTGTGCGATGCACTATACTTGGCTCCCATCAATTGCATCTTCTAATTGATCGCCCTGCTTCCATCGGCTATTCTTAACTGAACGCTTAGATATACTTGTGTGGCTCAGCGATTATGCTAGCCTTCTAATCTTATCTTGTTGTGGCTTGTTACTTATTACCGTAGACTAAGATTGAGTCATACCTTCCATAATATCATTAAAAGGGGTTCGTTCTGGTGTTCTATTGTCTACTGGCATAAAGAGCGCTTCAGGTCCTATAGCATTTATATTTGTTATCCTGCTATATCCTGGTGTGACTCTATACAAAGGTTCATCATTGAACCACCATATTATAATCTCCTTATCTATTGGTACTAACTCCTGTCTTAGATTTGGTCCCTTTCAATCTACTGTTGTGTGTCCTTTGGCTATGAAGTTGGCTTTGTATGCGAATAGTTGTTCTTGTAGTTGTTTATTGATAGTATGAACTATTTGGTGTGCTGCTTCTGCATAATTGGTTGATGTAATAACTGCCCTTTGATAACATAATTCGTTATGTGGCTGATTATAAATCTTGGTTCTTGTGTAAGCACTGATTACATATCTATTCAATTGATATGAGAACATAGTTGCTCTATGTTCGATTATTACTTCTAGCCTTTCTGCCACTTGTTGTTCCCTTGTAGTATGATCAAATGTAATTTGACAGTTGTCATATCCTGCATTCTGTCCTACTGTTGCACATGCAATGTTAAACGCTTTCCATGCTACTTGATCTGCATCTTTACAGCATTGGCATAAATTCCTGGTATTGATTAAAGTTATGGGTCTTGCCATGTCGATCTTGCTAATCCGTTGATCCAGCAATCACGATTTTCATCAATTTACTAACAGCAAGGGCGTGTCATGCAGCAGGGTCGTGCAAGATGGGAGCAGGATCGGGGAGGAGAAGGCAGGGGTGGCAAGGGGGGTGAGCAAGCCATGGGGGGGTGTAGAAGGGGAAGAGCAGTTCTGAGGTGGGAGAAGAGAGGAACCCGAGGCGATGGAGGATTGAGGTGGGCCGGTCGGGTGTGACGTGGAACCAATTTTTCACTGTTACATTCCCCATGAGCCGTGATGGATCACAGGTGGGTTTGTCCAAGTCGCCGCTCGTGAACTGGCCTCTTCAAGTTGCATTCCCATAACACGATTTCCGGAAGATGGTAAAGTTTCGTCATTCAAGCTACCGAGACGTTCTGAAAAGAGAATACTTTTGAACTTTCGCCTTGAAACTATATCCATCGAGTTACGCGTCTTGTCAAGTGTTCCACAGAAAACAGCTTGAACTTTGCCGTCGTCTGCGGTGCAGAAATTCTACGGAGGCACTCTTGTATGTGAGCTTCGATATCTAATTCTATATATACCCATCAGTGGGGCTCCCCAACAGAGCCTCAGAGATTGAGTGACTCTAAAAGTTGCAGTTTTTTCTCATACACATATAGCTCTGTACGACTCGTGGGTTAAAGAAAGGCACCCCCTTGCTTCAAATATAGCTCTGCTCGCCTGTAGGTCTGTGTCTAAAATGAGAATACCAGACTTTTGGTCCTTCTTACCAGCTTTTCTTAGGAACGCATTGCCCGTCAAGATTATCCGGAATTCCCGCAATTATTTAGGGAGCATCGGCGTATCACGCATGAAGTACAAATCTGCATGTATACACATTAGCATGTACAAACCCTTCCGTATTCAGGACGACGCGCCGCAATCACCTCACCCGCCACAGTGGCTGACAATGACAAAAGGCTGGATCATACGACAGCGAAGGGGAAGCTGATAGATGACCGAAACTCCGTAAGGAGCTGGTTGGTCGCACGAAGCATGGCGATAATGATAATAAAAAGCCGACAAAGGGCATTCTTTCCAACACTTTGAAGTCTTCTAGTACTGTTGGTCGCTAGGTTTATTTAGGCTTTACATTTCGCAGTGTCGCACCCCTTACTGACTGACACAAGCGATGAGCAAAGGTGTAAGCACATACTTCACGCTACGTACTCTGCAGTAACGGAAAACCACTGATATTTACGTCTTAACTTTATATGAATGAAATAGTACAGTGTCGCTATCGCAGCCAACCCTGTGCGCAGAATCATTTCGGACTCGTTCCGTCCCACAGAGTGAGATCTGACGAGAGCGCTTTCTTGTCCTATGTAGTACATCGTCGGGTCATTCGCATGCATCGGAGGAGGGCTGGTCGGGCTGGACATCACGTCCATGTCTGGAGTCTTGAACGTCAGTATTCAAGTGGGATATCTCTGAACGAGCGCCTGACTTTGAATTTATAGAATGAAGCTTACTTTGAAGTGTTTAATCACGTAAGTACATCTGGACCTACTCAAGTCATTATTGGCTACCATTTGACCTTTGCAAATAGCCTGGATCCAATGCTCAGGGTGCCATAGTTGCCGCCATGCCTGCAGGGTCCTTCGTTGGATCACTGGCAGTATCCCATTTCGCGGACCGGTTCGGGCGCAAAATGGTCATCATCCTCTCCGGTCTCGTCTGGATTGTTGGAAGTATCCTTCAATGCGCCGCACAGGTGAGTTTAGTTCGCTTGGATCAAAGCACATTCCGCTCAGTGACATGATGTATGACACACATGTTCGCCAGAATCGGGGCATGCTCGTCGTCGGCCGCGTCATATCAGGCCTTGCCGTCGGTCTCGTCTCAACCACAGTCCCCATCTACCAAGCCGAGATCACCACACCGTCCATCCGAGGCTCGATGATCGCACTCCAACAATGGTCTATCACCTGGGGAATGCTCGTCCAGTACTTCGTCCAATTCGGCTGCTCGTACATCAACGGCGAGGCGTCCTTCCGTATCCCTTGGGGACTGCAGATGATACCCGCCATCGCACTTTCTCTCGGCATGTGCTGGTTCCCCGAGTCCCCTCGCTGGCTTGTCGATCACGAGCGCGAAGACGAGGCTCTGCAGATCCTTGCTGACCTTCATGGGAAAGGCGACCCTGAGAACGAGCTGGTACAGCTCGAGTTCGCGGAGATCAAAAAGCAGGTGTATTTTGAGCGAACAGAGGGCGCGAAGAGTTACTTGGACCTTGTCAAGCCTGGTGTTTTCCGCCGCGTTGGGCTTGGCACTAGCTTGAGAATGTGGAGGTACCGTGCTGCAGATTCTAAGGATGCCTGGCCCGAAGCTGATAGAATGCAACCCGCTTTTTTGACAGTCAACTCTCAGGGATACTTGTCATGATGTACTACGTCGTCTACGTCTTCCAAGGTGCTGGTCTGACCGGCCGGCGCGGCAACCTCATTGCCGACTCGGTCGAATACGTTCTCAACGTGGTCTTCACCAGTACGTTCTTCTCTTCCACTTAGCCCTCTCCAAAGTCCTATCCCAAACACCTTCCCGCCCCACCCAGTCCCTGCGATCCTATACATTGACAAATGGGGCCGACGCCCAATGCTACTCACCGGCACCGCTCTAATGGGGCTCTGGCTCTTCCTCGTCGGCGGGCTTCAAGCGCGCTTCGGCGAATGGGGGACCGTCAGCGGCTCCTCCACCCCGGTATGGCTAATCGCTCCAGGACACTCAACAGTAACGCGCAGTATCATCGTGTGTTCATACCTCTCCGTATGCAGCTATGCGATCGCAATGGGCCCCATCGCATGGGTGTACCCAGCTGAGATCTTCCCGATGCGCGTACGCGCTAAAGCCGTCTCGCTCAGCACGGCTGTTAATTGGTTGTTCAATTTTGCGCTTGCGTGGGCTGTACCGCCTGGTTTGAGCACTATAGCGTATAAGACGTATTTTATTTTTGGCACCTTCAACTTCGCGGCGTTTGTTCATATCTTCTTTTGTTTTCCCGAGACGATGGGGCACACGCTTGAGGAGGTGGAGGAGGTGTTTGCGCAGGGACATGTGTTCACGGCATGGAAAATTAGCGCGGATTCCGGGAAGGAGAGGTTTGGTGAGTTTGGGGTGAGAGGTGAGAAAAACGAGTACGTGGACGAAAAACATTCGGGAGGTGATCTGCCTTGAGTTTCTTTCTCTTTGTGACTATTGGTCCCTCTGTCCCATTCAAAGCAATGCTTTCTAGCCAGTAATACACCGTGCATTCCTCCAACTCTGTCCATATACGTGCCCATATTTTCTGTGCAGATATACTCGTCATACAGTACAGTGCGAAGTCCCAACTTACTCGCAATTGTTACTATTCTTCTCACCATCGTCCATATCCCTTACTATACAGAAGTTCCTCCGAGTCATTTTGACCCTTACCGTGAATCTTGGGAACACGCTCGTCTTTCCACCTTCAGGCCAGAGCGTAAAGTCAAAATTGTCCCCGTCGAAACTACACAAACAAACAAAAATAGAAGATTGCGTTTTCGATTTTCTAGAAGATCCATATCTTACATGGGCCCTAGGTGTGGAAGCCTAAATTGACTGTTTCTTCCGAAATGAAGTGCGAGGAAAGCTGACGAAAATGCGTGGGAAGAAAAGCTGGCGAGGATCGCATGAGCCTCCCACGCCCGAAGGCGCATACTCATGAGCCACTGTTACTACGAGCCCTCAGCTTCCATCAAATATTAGTTCTTTTGCCTCTTTCTCCCACATACTCACCAATACTTTGTAATCGCGCTGTCGCGCAGTGGAGGCTCATCGATTTTTCAAACCTTTGTAGATACAGTATAAATAGACGAGTGTATTGACCAAACGGCGATCAAGTAGACCATCGTATAGAATTCGTTATTTATTTTCGCCGCGACCTCGCCCAGCTAGTATCTATTCACTAATATATCGCAATGCCCATATACCACAACCATCCCTAATCAGTCGGTGTCCAGTGACCTCACAGGAGGTTCTTATGCCCCCGGCTCAAACCATTTCTGCTTGGCAGGTGGGGCAGCTACAGGGCCCAAGGCTTTTGTACTCAAGATCCCTCCTCACCTGAGTCATTTTCTCACTTCTTCTGATCTTTATTAGGCCTGATGAATACTACGCAAGGGCACACCCATTATCTGAGCAAGGATCGAGTCTCTTTGGAGGCGCTTTAGTCCCTTGGTCGACTCTTCACCTCTGCCGCTCTTCGGCGCCCCCACCTAAGTGTTTCCTCTCCCAGAAAGTATTCTTGTTTTAATGCTTTTCGGAATCCATGTGTCGGTTATCGTCATGGAAGTTTCTTCTGTTCTCCCTCACATTCACACAGTAGACCTGGGACCAGCAATCACCATTGTGTGCTTGTCGAATATGTGGCGCGTCATATTACGTTCCTGCATTTCAGTCACTGACACATCTGGACCGTGGGCCTCAACGACTGTACGGGTCCAGTGGACCTTACCCTGAGTGGTGCGTCGGGGAACATAGTCCAGGTGCAACACAGGTTTAGGGATAGAACATGACCCTCCACATTCTAGCGAAGCATACAATGTTTGGTCCCAGGTCTAATGTGTGGATGTAAAGGAAAAAGCGAGAGATACGACCAGTATTGTCTCGCTAACCAATGGATTCCAAAAGCATGAAAAATAGGATTGCGTGTCAGAGAAAGGGAAGTTGGAGAGTAGGCTGAAGGGCGTAGAAAGGAGGACACAGGGCAATAAAGATTAAGGAGGAGGCGAGGAAAGATATAGGTAAAAAAATCCAGCAAGAGTGTGAAGCGCCGCCGACTTTTTTCAGGCAACTGCATGTTGTACAGTTATTCCCTACGTGTAACACATCAACACTCTTTCGGGTGATTCCCCTCACGATTTTCAGCATTTGCTTTCGCTCCTTGAGTAGGGTGCTTTTTCCAACATCGAAGCTGAAATTCTAAATTTAGTCTCAGCATAATCAGCCGCTGATTACCTAGCCAAAGCGGTGTTTATAATGATCTTCGTGATTTATACCTTGAGCCTGTCACAATCATTAGCAATCTGAGTCACACGATGGAATATCGATTCACAATCATTATATTATCGACACATAATCATTAATTAACTGATTGATTGACCCATCTTAGAGGCGACAAGCTCCGTTCCACTATGAATATGAAAAAATAAATACAAATATGATAAGTGCCATCTGTCGCGGATCATACAGGAAAAAGTCTTACTTCCTGTGGGTTCGGCCATAGCCTAACAGAGAGTTCTACTTTCTTCAAGCCCGGGGTCCACCCACCATGCACCAAGTATATCAATCGCAATCGCAATCGTTACGATCATGAAACTTGAAGTGGGAACAAACGCTCGGAAAGTTATATTTTTTGAGCTTTAAATTTCGTTTTCGGGGTTTGAAGCAGGTCTTGCGAGGCGAGTCTCGGAGTCTCGGTTCCAAGCTCTGGACCGGGATCCAGGATCCAGGATTCAGTTCCGTTCTAGTTTCCGAATCACTTCCCGGAAGCGCCTAGACTCTGGACTTATCAGCCTATCATCAAGACTACAAACAAGCTCGCCGGCCAAATTTACCAGCAAGAGGAAGGCCAGGATCAATATCAAGGGCGAGAGCGATAAGAAGAAAATAAATCCAAAAGGTATTCAGTCGTTTCATCATTAATATTGCCCTTGGGACTACAGAGACCTACTGCAGATTGGGGATGATTTTCGGTCACTAGTACTCATATGCTGGGTGTTTCAGAAATTCAGAAATCCTCAACTAATATCTCCATCAGGCTACGCCGGAGCCCGGAGTTGTAAGGGTCAGACCATGTAGCCTAAGGGCTCGTCTGAAACTCAGGACTGACTGTGTGAGTAGAACAGTTATTATTAGTATATCTGTGGTGATGAGCTCAGAGTTGCAATGATTGTGGCCATCAGGATCACAACCTCCACCTCCACCTCGGCCTCGACCTCGACCTCAACTCGGCAACCATAGTAAACCACTGCAGATGAGAATCGAATCCATCGCGCCGGGGTTACCCTTCATAACGCAGCTCGCACCCGGAGCCACCTACCACCTATGATCAATATCGAGGAAGCAGGGCTTGAAGTTTGAACACTCCATTATCCCAGATCATCGTGCCGTGACCGTATGCGGAACCACTCGGAGTTGTATCGGTGGTATTTTGGCTATCTGCAAAGTGGGTATCACGGTAACTCTAAGCAGGACTGTGGTCTTGGCCGAGGTCTTGGCGTAGACCAATGTAGTAGTGGGTGTGGGAGTCGTCGCGCTGGGGCTGGGGCTGGGGCGGCTCTTCTCGTATTCTCCTTACTTATCACGTCTTGGTCCAATCCTTGAGCTACTCACCAATTGAAAAAGTCGAAAAGTCGAAAGAAAATACCGAAATAACGTGTTTTAGTACTATCGCATTCCTTTTTTACTCGATCCCGCACGGCGTTGTCCTGACTCTTCACAGATGGACAGGCAGGCAGGCAGGGAGAAGAGAAGAGAAGGAAAGGTATCACGGACACAGGCGCGGGAATGGGCATGGTGTGGGCGCTTGTCCGAGTCGGCGTCAGGCACATGCACATGCGTAAGTGTGCTGGACCCCACGTTTCGTCGTTCCATTAAAGTACATACTGTACATACTGTATATGCTATGCAGTCGTAGTATCGCGTCTTTGCATCGGTACCTCCAGGTGGGCTGGCATCTATGTCAGTGGCAATGTCAACATCAGTGTTAATGATAGTGTTAGTTCCGGCTAGCGCTCGCTCAGGTTATCCAGAATCGGAGCTGCCGTCACGGACCACGGCGTAGGGCGGCGTCCCCCGTCCTCAATCGCCCAGACCATTATACCATTATAATCTTCTTATCGTGAGCAACTAGAGGTATCGGAATAGCGCGGTAAGCACATGGTGTATGATTAGGACGTGTCTTATCAAACCTGGTTTTCCCTTTTTTCTTTTTGCAGCACCTGGCCTGTGGAAGGACGGGCTCGGTTTTGTGTTCCTGTTTTTGTTCTTGGCTGCGGCTTCGGCTTTGGCCTGTTGGATTCGGTCCTCTCGATTTGTTTTGAAGTTGGATGAAGGTCCACCGCCTACTACCACCCACCACCCCATCGCCCACCTCCCGGTTCGCTTCGTCCGCTCGCTCGTTTGGCGAAGGTGGCGGCGACGGCGACGATGACTCGGGGAAACTCGTGTGCTTTCTCTTGTATTAAGGTCACTCCTCACTTCTGACTTCTGACTTCTTCAACGCGCTGTCTGCTCGCACTCGACGTGCGGTTGAAACGTGCGGTGAGCGGTGAGCGGTGTGCGGAGGGTGATATGTGATGTGCGATGTGCAGTCGCGCCGCACTTGTTATCGATAATATATATATGTATATTGTATATATACATTACAGTATTTTTGTTGCAGGGCGGGTATCGGGTATCGCCGTAACGGGGTTCTTCTAGGGTCTTAGGCTGGCTGCTGAAGTGCGAAGGAAGTAAGCTTAGAGGGTGCCACACACAGCAGCGCAATATTAATGGGCCCCGATAGCCTGACTCTTGAGGGCCGATCCACCGTGACGTCCATCTCGATTTTACTTTTCGTTCATCACCGTGACCATGACTACAGTAGTGCTAGTACTGCGAGTCTGCGGGAAAGAAACGTTTCGTGAATTGTAACGCGGCGTGGTCTGAGATATCCTGAAATCCTGAAATTTTGATATCCCCGAATCCCCGAATCCCTGAATTCCAGAATCCCGAATCCCGTGTAAGTGAATCATGTTGGTAATGAATGCATGACCCCCACAAGCAGCTACCAAGTAGAAGTAGTAGAAGAGGGTGACGCCCATTCCGAAGAACGCACTCCCTTGCTTGCCAGTGAGAGCTTGATTCACAAAAAGAATGTGAGCATGAGCATGAGGATGGCGATCACTTCGTTGTTATACGATCTCGCGACCGAGCGCGAAATATAACCGGGAGCGATGCCGATGAAAACAGCACTCTCGTCTCCTTTGTGAACATGTTGACCAGGCCATTATAGCACTGAAACCCGGAGCGGGTATCATGCTTATATTACGGATGTTGAGAGGACGTTGAAGATAACACCGCTCGTCGCCATTAAACGAGGGTGCTTGTCCCATCTCAAGCGCAGTGGGTGCCAGTGTGCTGAGCATTATGGGAGGGGGTCAAGCAGTGCCAGTGGGGGAGCACCACTCGACTGGTCTGACTGAAGAGCCATCTCACGTAAATGTGTACAGTCAGGGACAACAGGTCAGAAGTACTTGGAGGACTGATGAGCCATTTCATGTAAAACTGTACAGTCAGGAGGGGAGTTTTTTTTTGAGTCACGTAATTACAGACTAGGCATATGCAAAAAAAAAATTCTTAGAAAAGGCGCTTTACCACAAAAGGTAATAAATGGCTCCAAGAGAACAATTTAGTTGCCATTGTTGGAAATATCCGACGGTCGGGTAATTTATAAGAATTTAATAAGGCATTTGATTCCCTGAATTAAGAGCGGTCAGAACTAAAGGTACGATCGACATTCTCCATTTGGGAATTGAAGACTTTCAGACTTTATTTTCCCTAATTGTTGCTCTAACTACAATTCAAAGAGGCCACAGACCAAAATTCTGTTCTACAGAAATGGAACTTCCCACCAGCCAAAGTGCTTGCCCGATCGCAAGAAGCACTATAAGCGAGTGAGTGCGTACCGGCCTGTCTTGTATCACACGCCTGACTCGGAAGCGCCCTCGGACCAGACCATGTTTTGTCATTTTCCTTCTTGAATTCAGTGAGTTTATCACTTAAACAAGCAGGTTTGCTTCAATCCACGTCCTTACAGTAGCCCAGCATGACTTCGAGTTGGCCCGTTCTATCGCTGCGTGCCGCTATACTCTTGGATGGCGCCGCCGCGTTGGTGAGCTCACAGTCTGCTTCACTTTCTTCATCGCTGACCTTGTGATCTACAAGGCGACCCACGCGTATTACAATAGGTTTGAACCGGACCCGTCCAAGAAACCATTCGCGACATTTCTCCTGCTCGCAGGCTCTCCATCTCTGGCCATTACCTTCCTGCATCCCTACTTTTCTTCTTCCTTCATCACGCTATGCATCTCGTTCTCCTTGTTTTATGCAATCCTGCTCTCGTCCATTGTACTCTACCGTATCTCGCCTCTTCACCCGCTTGCCCGCTACCCAGGCCCCATCTCGGGAAAGCTCACGAAACTCTGGGGGATGTGGAAGATGTACGGTGGGAAGAATCACGTCTATATTAAGAGGCTACACGAAAAGTACGGTCCCTGCGTGCGCATAGGTGAGGCCATAATTTACTAACCCAAATATCCATTTCCTACTTCACGTATCGGCTCATTCGACTGACACTGGTTATTCCATAATTAGGTCCGAATGAGCTATCTGTGACTGCCGCCGATACCTTCGTCTCCATCTTCGGCGCGGACGGACTGCCAAAGGGACCTGGTAAGTACAGTATGCCCCATATACAGTACATTTTCCCACAACTCTGATGCTCTGAACTCCAGTCTGGGATGGGCGCAAAACCCAACAGGGTACTATAAGCCTCCTTTCCGTTAGGGACCCGCATGAACACGCGCGGCGTCGTAAGCCTTGGAATCGCGCATTCAACATAGCCGCAATCAAGGGATACGAGCCCATCCTTGCCCGACGTGTGTTGCAGCTTGCAGATGAGCTTGAGAAGAGGTCCCGGACCCCGGAAGCATCTGTCGACCTGGTGGAGTGGTTAAAGGCATTTTCGTTCGTGTTAACCTATACCGCTGGACCTGCAGAGAAGGTATTTACTTATTTTATGTCATTGGCAGGTTCGACTTCATGGGAGATATGGCGTTCGGTGGTGGCTTTGAGAGTATGCGCGACGGTGCGGGCAAGAGCATTGTGTGGCAGCTTATAGATGATGGATTGGTGTATGTTTTCTCCTCCCTGCTTTAGCTCAATGACCAATATGTGAATCGTCCAGTTTCCTGGGATTGGTTCAGCATATCCCATGGATAGCACATCTACTGTCCCGCATGCCAAAGGCATCGAGGAATATTAACGTTATCCGCGAGTTCTCATACAGCGCGGTGTCCAAGCGTATGACGAACGGGTCGAACACAAAGGATATCTTCCATTACCTTGTACGCGTTTACTCTGGGTCCATATTTCCGGAGCGCTTCCCTCACATCTACAATCTTAACGCAGACTAACGAGGACGGCGTCGGGAAGGAGCATGTAACCGATGCAGAGGTCACATCTGACGGCCTTCTTGCTATTGTCGCTGGCTCAGATACAACCTCCCATACACTCAGCGGACTCTTCTGCCAACTACTTCAGCACCCTGCTGACTACGAGCGTCTACAGAAGGAGGTTGATCACTACTTCCCGCTGTCCCACGGCGATCCATTCGACGCAGCTAAGCTTGCTGCAATGCCATTCCTGAACGCGGTCATGTGGGTCGTTGTCTAAATTCGCTGCAGTAAGGCCGTTACTCACTCTATTTCCGAATATGTGGTAATGCAGTAACGAGGCCCTTCGTGTCTGCTCCCCTGTGAGCGCCGTACAGCGCGGAACGACTTCAGAGACTGGGCCCAGGTGGCTAGGGGGATTGTACGCAATTTCTCTATGTGGAGAAACTGACGCTAACGGCACCCCTCCATCCTAATCTAATCCCATAACAGTTACATCCCAGAAGGCACAGCAATCTATGTACCCCTTCGCGCAGCCATGACCGACTCACGTTACTTCTCTCCCGCCCCTGAACAATTCTGGCCCGAGCGGTGGATCCGCGCCCAGTCCAGCCACAATATTAATACAGATAAGCTATCGGAAGAACTTCAAGCCGAGAGCAGCAAAGACGACATCAAGTCGCCCCTTCCTCCAGGCGCGGATGCAGACGCTCCGTTTGTACACGACACGTCTGCGTTCCAGCCGTTCTCGTACGGTCCAGCGAATTGCGTGGGACGGAACCTCGCGATCCTAGAGATGCGTACGGTCGTTACGCTGCTGATGCAGCGCTTCGAGATGCGTATCTCGGAAGCGTTTGACCAACGTAGGTGGGATGAGGATACGGAGGACTGGTTTGTGATGACAGTCGGGAAACTTCCTGTAAAGTTGTTCCCGAGGGCGTGAATAGAGATTTATAGTGGCGATGGTGCCGTTACGGAGGTCGTACTCCTCAAGCTGAAGTAATTCGAATTCATTATAGCGCATTTTTACTTCCCATAGTAGCTTTGTCGGTACGTATGCATCCGAGAACCTTGAATACGAACATCAATTTTCGAGTAGGCTCGGGCTCAAGCTCGGACTGTGCTAGGAAAAATCCACAAATCTAAAGGGACGAAAGGACGAAAAGACGAAAGGAATCTGACTCTGAATTCAAGTCCGAGTCCGAAAGACAGTACTAGTCTGAGGAGAGATCCCTACAGCAGTCCCATCCCATCCCATCCCATCACTTCCAATTGGATCTGGATCCCAACCCCGGCCCCAACCCCCGAGCCAGGGACGCACAGTACTAGGTGTACGGTATACGGGGTACGAAACCTCTACAAGTATAACATTGTATGTACGCACGTATGTACAACTAAGAAAGCGAAAAAAAGCAAAAAAGCAAAGAAAGAAAGGGAACCCCTTGATTACGATACGAAATAACCCATATATTTTGAGGACCCCAGACCAGGTTGGATTGGATTGGATAGGATTGGACTGGATTGGATTGGACTGGATTGGATGGAGTGACTGACGGACTGACGGACAGACGGGAAGACGGACAGGCGGGCGGACGGACGAGAAGAAAGGGAAGAAAGGGATATAAGTCGGTCGTCCGAGTTAAAAAAAATAAAAGGGTAAAGGGAAGGAGAAGGGAGGGAAAATGATGGATAGATGTATGTCTGCGTGTATCGTGAAGCGTGTAGAGCGCAGTGTAAAACGTAAGGTGTGTAGTGTAGTGTAGGATGCGTAGTGTAGTGTAGAGCATAGAGTGTAGATTGTAGGGTGTGGAGCGTAGAGTGAAGAGAGTAGAGTGTGAAGAGAGTAGAGTGAAGAGTGTAGTGTCTGCGGCGTGGGGGAGAGCGTAGGAAGTGTGAAACCAAAACCGAAACCGAATTGGAATCGTGCGATGAAAGCCCCAAGACCAATCAATGCGAAGCCAAAGACAGACGGTGTGATTCGTGATATGACGACGGGAGGGAAGACGGGGTAACGGATAACGAAGCACGGAGCACCTAGAGCGGAGAGCGGAGAACGGGAGAGGAAGAGGAGATAGCGAGGCGGGACGGGGACGGGGCGGGGGCGGGGGCGGGACGCAAGGCGAGAGACGCAAGAGTAGACGAGATGACTGATAGATACAGCGAGTACCCCGGGGAGGGGGGGGGGAAGAGGATCGCGATCGAGACCCGCATTCAAAACCAAAATCAAATCCAGCGGGTAAAATAAGCAGCCCTATCCTGTCCTAGAAGCAGAAGGAGGGCGAAGTGGGTTAGGTCGGGAATTGGTTTTGGATTTGATTGGAGAGTTTGGAGTTTGGGGAATTCGGGGGTGGGAGAGAAGAGCCTCGAACGTACCAAAAATACACTAGATGGAGGAACAAACATTCGTTACTGCGCGCGGAACGGAACGGGATTGGATGGGGTGGGACGGGGCGGGGCGCCGGGAGGGTGCCAAGGCCAAGGTGGAAGGAGGGTTTGCGCCCGCACGGACTCACGGACACGCCGCCCAGCCCGCAGCCCGTAAGGCCCGACTCACCACCTCACCTCCCCGTCCTCCCCCGCCCCCAGCACCGCCGCCACCGCCGGCGCGGGCAACGCCACGCCTCTAAAATTCCTCACAAACTCAAACTGGGGGCCCGTCTCCGGCGAACACGGAAACCTCCTACACTTCTCCACCGTCTTCCACTCCTTCGCGATCATGCCCAACGCCTCCGCGCCATCCCTCGCTCTCCCACTCTCGACGAGCCAGCAGCCGACGACGGTGCCCGTGCGCCCGATGCCGCCGCGGCAGTGCACGGCGGCGACGCGGGACCGGCGCTCGCACGCGCGCAGGACGGCGAGGACGGCGGCGAGGAGGTCCGGGGAGGAGGGGCACTGGCGGTCGGGGATGGGGAAGCGGAAGTACTCGAGCGTGTGCGTCTCGGCGGGGGAGAGGCCGCAGGATTGCGCGCGCAGGGGGAGGAGCTGTTGGTAGCTGAGGAGTTCGCCGGATTCGGTGAGGTCGATGAAGCTGTGGGGGAGGGGCGGCGTCAGCGGGGGAGCGACGGAGGGATGGAGGCGGAGACGGGATGGGATGGGACGGGGAGGAGGGGAAGGGAGGGAGGACTCACGTGCGAACGCCGGCAGCGAGGAGCGCGTCGAGCTTTGGGCGGGACGTGCTAGGTGCCCACGGGTACTCGCACGCGACGAGGAAAGGGGTCGCCCAGTACGAGTTTGGGATCGGTTTGCGTAGCTTGACCGAGAGGGAGCGGGGGAGGGGCGCCTGGAGGGCGGACATGGAGCTGGACTTGGAGTTGGAGGCGGGTTGAGGCTGCTGCTGCTGCTGCTGCTGGGCGGGGACGGCGGGTGGAGGAGATAGAGTGCTGACGCTGACGCTCGCCATGGTTTGTTTCTGGGAGGCCTGGAGAAGGAAGGAAGTGGGGCGGGTCAGCGCGCGTGCTGCTTTAAAGGCGGAGGAGACGTTAGGCGCCGTCATCATTCCTCGTCTTTTTTTTTGTGGTCGTTGTTAGGGAGGGGCCACACAGACGCAGAAAGGGGGCATAACGGAGGGGAGGGGGTGGTATTTGAAGAGCGAGAGCCAGAGCGTGGAAGTGAGGGAGAAGATACGTACCAGTACGAGTGTGTGTGGTGTTTGAGTGGACGCCTCTACAAATCAAAGCTTGTCCGTGTCCGTGTCCCCAACAACTTTCTTTGGGCCACAGAATCGAATAACGGAGTTACTGTCACGGTCACCCCTAGTGTTAGCCGCGGTCGCAGTCGCGGGTCGTAAGCGTCACCGAGGTGTAGACAGTTGGAAGTTGGAAGCGAAGTTAACGGGCACCCGCGCTGCACCAGCCCCCCAGTCTATATACCCTTGGGGCTCCCCGAATCCGCACGTTCACGGTGCACCTGCTTTCCGTAGCGCGCCGCACCGCCCGCACGGAGCACGCTTTTGAACCCTCGGAGATCACTGGCACTGGGCTCAGATCGGATCGTCGATTCAAGTCCGTCTTTCGAATTTGTCCTGTATGGACCCGGATATCAACCTTGAACGGTTGCCGCGCGTTTGGCGCACTGCACAACTGCACAACTGCACTACTCCCCGCGCGCACTGGCACTTCTCGGATCCAACCTTGAACCTGTGGCCCGGGGTGCGGTGAACACGATACGGTGCGATACGGCACGGTGCGACACGGCACGGTGTGATACGATACGATACGATACGATACGATACGGTACGGTACGATGCGACCGTGACTTTTCCTGAACACCTCTCCTCCAAATCCCACTTTTCATTTTCGAAAGGCGGCACGATCGGACTTGGAATCAGCGGTACTACATGGAGGCCTGCGGCCGAATCTAGATATGTAAGTCGTGTGTGAGTATGAACATCTATTCTCATACGTACTGTACTAGCACTGTACATCAAGCATCATCGTGGTCGTGGATACCATCTGGGGCTGTGTCAGTGGCCCGTGGCCCGTGGCCACCGCCGTGGCCGTGGTCGTACCGGTTAACCCCCCTTGGAAACGACGGCGCGTCGACGACTGGGCGACTGGGCGACTCGGAGATGAGCCAGTGAACTGGTTGGTAGCCCAGTCAACTAGCCGCCTCGACACCCTCCGAGTCTTTTGGTCCCTCCGTCACGGCGTCACCCCCACCCGCTGGGCTTGACGAGTCGACGAGTCGGTCGCACCGCCCGCTCCGAGTCCGAGTCCGAGTTCCCGTTTCCGCTCTCAAAAAGGTAATAGCCTAATCTAGTGTACAGTACTAGTACTGTGACTCCCTCGAGGACTACCGTGACAGTACCAGTGCGGCGTAGTGCTCTCGACTCGGAGCTGCTGAGTCCGAGTCTGCGGTTTGTTTTTAAACATCGGGCCATATACCGGCGGCGTAAGTACAATATAATATCTCTTTGAGCCATAATATTAATGACCATGACCACGACCGCCACGATCGCCGGCTCCCTTACACCGTACCACGCTAACACAGAGAGAGGCTGCTGCGGGCGGATGCATTTGTGCATTTGTGCATTTTTTTGCATTTGCACAGCCCAAAGTAAATCCAGCCTGAGATCGGACTCCAGGTCCAGATCCGGACGAAGGTGTCGGTGTCGGTTCAGACCTTGGCACAAAGGACTCAGAACTCGGGACTCGGATTGGGCGACTCAGGCCACTAGGAGTTTCGGACCGCATGGCCGCATGGCCGCATACCGTGACTACCGTACCGCATACCGTACCGCAAAACGCATACCGCATACCGCATACCGCAAAACCAAACCAAACCAAACCGAACCGAAAGGTCCGTTCAAGTTTTCGACTCCTCCGAGTCGTGACTTGGCGCAAGTCCCATATCAATGGAGCAGTACTATTACCAGGTAGCACTTGCAGGAGCCACACCGTGACGAGTGACGAACACGAAGTCGTCGACTCCGAGTCACGACTCACAAAGGGGGTTTTTTCCGTTTCTTCCCCTCGAAAAGGAAGTGAAGAAAGAGCCGTTGCTTGGACTTTTAGCCTGAGCCCTGACTGAGGCTGAGGCGGGGGGTTTACTGGTTACACGCACGTGCCAGTGCCCCGGGCCGCTGGTTCGTCCTCGCCCACGTCCTCGCTCACGTCCACACATCCACGCTCGATTAATGGTCCATGAATCCGTGTCCCACGATCCACGATCCGCAATCCGCGATCCACGGTTTATACCGTGCGTTATCGGCATATAACCATACCATTCAAGTTGGAGGGATCAGGATTACAAGTTCGTTAGAAAGTTTGGCAGAGCCTGAGCCTC
The DNA here is from genome assembly GCA_002794785.1 of Coniferiporia sulphurascens. NCBI lineage: Eukaryota > Fungi > Basidiomycota > Agaricomycetes > Hymenochaetales > Hymenochaetaceae > Coniferiporia > Coniferiporia sulphurascens. Next base: position 1,911,429 of record NBBA01000007.1, on the reverse strand, counting down.
AGAGTAGGGGTAGAGGTAGAGGTTAACAACTTGAAGTGAGCTTCAAGTCGTCGCGAATTAAATTACTGTATTACACAGTCCATTCGTCATTCTTTCAAAGTTATTCGAAGACCTCTTGTGCTCCTCCCTCTCTCTCTCTCTCTCTCTCTCTCGCTTATTTCCCTCCCCCGGGCCTCCCCTCCAATATCCCATCCCCAGCCTGAGGAGGAAGGGAAAGAGAAAAAAAATCTCCCCGAGAGGATTAGGGTTTCAGGATATTTCGGGATTCCAGGATATCCCACTGGCAGACCACGCTGCGTCACGATCACGGTTTTTTGTCGGTTTTCGGTTTCGGTTCACGAAAATCGTTCCTTCCTTGCAGTCCTACTGTACTCACGGCCACGAATGGTAAAAGTCGAGAACGGACGTCGATCGGCCCTCAGGCTATCATCGGGGCCCATTAATATTGCGCCACTATGCCGCTGTGTGTGGCATCCTGTAAGCTTACTTCCTTTGCACCTCAGCGGCCAGCCTGAGACCTCTGAAGAACCCCGTTACAGCGATACGGCGATACCCGGTACCCGTCCTCAGGCTGCACCAAAAATACCGTAATATATATATATATATATATTTATTTATCGATAACAACTGCGGCGCGACCGCACATCGCACATCACCCTCCGCACACCGCTCTCCGCACGTTGGAACCGCACGCTGAAACCGCGCACCGCACGTTGGGACCGCACGTCGAGGGCGAGCAATCGGCGCGTTGAAGAAGTGAGAAGTGGGACTTCAGAAGTGAGGAGTGATCTTTATACAAGAGAAAGTGCGCGGGTTTCCCCAAGTAGCCGTCGCCGTCGCCGAACGAACGAAGCGAACCGGGAGGTGGGCGGTAGTAGGCGGTGGACGGTGGGAGGTGCCCTCAGCCCGTCACGGTCGTACAGGCCTTCGTCCAACTAGTACTTCGAAGCAAATCAAGAGGTCGTAGCCAAGAACAAAAACAGGAAGGGAACCAAAGCCGAACCAAACCGTCCTTAGAAGGCACCGCAAAAGAAAGAAAGAAAGGGAGAAAGAAAGAAAGAAAACCAGGTTTGGTAAGACACATCCTAGTCCTACACCGCCCACGGGCTTAACGCGCTATTCCGATACAGATATCTCGAGCTGTTTGCGATACGAAAATTATAATGGTATACAGTAATGGTCCGGGGGACGGGCGGATCCACCCCACGCCATGGTCCGACACGGTGACAGCAGCTCCGAGTCTGGTTCGGGGTAATCTGGGCGAGCGCTACCCGGAACTAACACTCATTAACACTAACCCTGACATTGACATTAGTACTGACATTTATTGATGCCAGCCCACTTGGATGTACCGAGGCAAAGATGCGATACTACGATTGCACAGCATATACTGTATGTACTTTAATGGAACGACGAAACGTGGGGGCCAGCACGCTTGCGCATGTGCAAGTGCCTGGCGCAGACGAGCGCCCACACCTACGTCCATTCCCGCGCATGTGTCCGTGATACCTTTCCTTTCCCTCTTGCCTGCTTGTCCATCTGTGGAGAGTCAGAATAACAACGCGCGGGATAGATTAAAGAAAGATTGCGACAGTACCAAGAAAAACGTCATTTCGACGTTTTTCTTTCGACTTTTAGACTTTTTCAAATTATTGGTGGGTAGCTCCGAGGACTGGACCAAGTCGTGATAAGCAAGTGATACTACGAGAGTCGGAAGAGCTGCCCCAGCCCCAGTGCGACGACTCCCACACCCACTACATCGGTCTATGCCAAGACCGAGGCCGAGGCCGAGACTGTGTCCGAGAAACTGCTTAGAGTTACCGTGATACCCACTTCTCAGATAGCCAAAATAGCACTGATACAGCCGAGTGGTTCCACATATGGTCACGGCACGATGGTCTGGGAGAATGGGGTGTTCAATATTCGCACCCTGCCTCCTTGGTCCTGATCACGGGTGGTAGATGGTGCGCTATGAAGAGCACCCCCCGGCGCGATGCAGTATACTGCAGTGTGCCGAGTTGAGGTCGAGGCCGAGGTGGAGGTTGTGATCCTGATGGCCATAATCATCGAAACTTTGAGCTTTCAGCCGCAGAGATACTAATTATAACCCCGTTTTACTCACACAAGTTAGACCCAAGTTTCACGAGTCCTTTGGCCACAGGGTCTTACCCCTTACAACTCCGAGCTCCGGCGTAACTTCAGGGAGATATCAATGGAGGAATTTTGAATTATAAAATACCCAGTGAGAGACCGGAAATCTTACCCAATCTCTAGTAGTGGGTCTCTGTAGTCCAAAGAGCAATGATTGAAACGACTGAATACTTTCCGGATTCCTTCTCATCGCACTCGCACTCGCACTCGCCCTTGATCTTGTCCTCCCTCTTGCTGATACAATATGGACGGTGAGCTTGTTTATGACCTCCATGATAGGCTGATAGTCCAGAGTCTAGGCGGTTCAGGGAAGTGATTCGGAACCAGGACGGATCTAAATCCTGGATCCTGGACTCCGGATCCAGAGCCTAGAACCGAGACTCCGAGACTCGCCTCACGGGACCTGCTTCGAAAACCCAAACGAGATTCAAAGCTCCAAAAATATAACTTTCCGAGCGTTTTCATGTATAACATTGCATTTGTGCCAAAGACCGTGGCGATTGTGACTTCTTTGCGATTGGTATGCATGGTGCATGTTGGAAGTGTAAGACCGTTTCCTGTATGATCCGGGGAAAATCATCAGACTTGTAATTTCGTATTCGTAGTGGAAATAGTGGAACGGAGCTTGCCGCCTCCAAGATGGATCAATCAATAAAACATTCAATGATCACGGGTTTTTTTAATGATTGTGCATCGATATCCCATCGTGCGGCTTCACTAAGATTGCTAGTAATGATTGTGACACGCTCGAGGTATATAGCTAGATCACGGCGATCACTATGAACATTGCTTTGGCCCTGTGATCAGCGATCGAAACGAAAGACGGGACTGCCAATTGAGTACCACTACGACAAGATGAGAAAAATGACAGCCCGTCGGACTTACTGTAGATAGGGCGTAAGATCAGGGAGTATGTACAGTACAAGCATACGCGCAAACTGAAACAAGATTGAACTACGGAAACACGATGACAAAAAGAGTAAAAGCGGAGCGAAAGCAGATGCTGAAAAGCGTGGGGGACATCGCTCGAAAGAGCGTTATTGTATTACACATAGGGAATAACTGTATAACACGGAGTTTGCTGAAAATTTTCGGAGGCGCTTCACGCCCTTGCTGGACTTTTTACCTACTGTATATCCTTCCTTGCTTCCTCCTCTGATTTTTTATTGCTCTGTATTCTCCTTTCCACATCCTACAGCCTACTCTCCATTTACCCTTCGTTTGATACACGTTGCGATTTCTCATGCTTTTTGGAATCCATGGATTAGCGAGACAATCCTGGACGTCTCTCTGGATTTCTCCCTTACATTCAAACATTAGCCCTGGGACTAACCATTGGTAGCGAATTTACAAAGGATTGGTGAATATGTGATGATAATAAGGAATCAAATAAAGGAATAACTCTTGGTGGAAGCTGAAGACCCGTAGTAGCAATAGCCCATGAGCAATCACTGATTGTTTGCTCCTTCGAGCTTGGGAGGCTCATCGCGACCCCCAGCGATACGCCTGCTTTCCTTACATTCCACGTCGGAAAAAACGGTCATTTTGGGCTCCCACACCTAGGACATATGTAAAATGATGGGTCTTCTGAAAGTTGATAATATAATCCCTTGTTTGTTTTCTTTCTGTGCTTCATTCCGACGGGGACTTTATGCTTTGGAATGAAGGTGGAAAGACGAGTATGACCCTAGGATTCCTGATAAGGGTAAAAGTGACTCGGAGGAACTTCAGTATGATATGGACGTGAACGACGATGAGAAGATATTAGCCTCGCACTGACAGATATAGCCGCAATCAATATAGCACGCATATAGCATAATACATTATGTATCACTAAGTAGAAAGCATTGCTTCGAATGGGAGAGCGAGACCAGTAGGCGGGTAGAGTGAGAATCTTAGGGCAGACCACCTTCAGAATACTTTTCGTTCACGTACTCGCTTTTCTCACCTCCCACCTTGACCTCACCAAACTTCTCCTTCCCAGGATTCGCCTTGATTTTCCACGCCGTGAAAATATGTCCCTGCGCAAACACCTCCTCCACCTCCTCAAGCGTACGCCTCATCGTCTCGGGAAAACAAAAGAAGACATGAATGAATGCTGCGAAGTTGAAGGTGCCAAAGATGAAGTACGTCTTATACGCTATAGTGCTCAAACCTGGTGGTATGGCCCATGCAAGGGCAAAATTGAACAACCAACTGACAGCCGTGCTGAGCGAGACGGCTTTAGCGCGTACGCGCATCGGGAAGATCTCAGCTGGGTACACCCATGCGACGGGACCCGTGGCGATGGCGAAGCTACATACGGAGAAGTATGAAGCTACGATGATCGCGCGCGTCGCTGTTGAGTGTCCTGGGGAGATTAGCCATACGGGGGTGGAGGAGCCGCTGACGGTTCCCCATTCGCCGAAGCGCGCTTGGAGCCCGCCGACGAGGAAGAGCCAGAACCCCATTACAGCGGTGCCGGTGAGTAGCATTGGGCGTCGGCCCCATTTGTCAATGTATAGGATTGCGGGGACTGAGTGAGACGGGAAAGGAGTTAGGAATAAGAATGGGGTGGAGTGGGCTGAGAAGAAGAGGTGAACGTACTGGTGAAGACCACGTTGAGAACATACTCGACCGAGTCGGCAATGAGGTTTCCGCGCCGGCCGGTCAGACCGGCACCTTGGAAGACGTAGACGACGTAGTACATCATGACAAGTATCCCTGAGAGCTGACTGTAAAAAGTGTGTGTTACATTTTGTCAGCTTCGGACCAAGCATCCGTAGGAGCTGCAGCGCGGTACCTCCACATTCTCAAGCTAGTGCCAAGCCCAACCCGACGGAAAACACCGGGCTTGGCGAGATCCCAGTAGCTCTTCGCGCCCTCTGTTCGCTCAAAATACACTTGCTTTTTAATCTCCGCGAACTCGAGCTGAACCAGCTCGTTCTCAGGGTCGCCTTTCCCATGAAGGTCAGCAAGGATCTGCAGAGCCTCGTCTTCGCGCTCGTGATCGACAAGCCAGCGAGGGGACTCGGGGAACCAGCACATGCCGACAGAAAGTACGATGGCAGGTATCATCTGCAGTCCCCAAGGGATACGGAAGGATGCCTCGCCGTTGATGTATGAGCAGCCGAATTGGACAAAGTACTGGAAGAACATTCCCCAGGTGATGGACCATGCTTGGAGTGTAATCATCGAGCCTCGGATGGATGGTGTGGTGATCTCGGCTTGGTAGATCGGGACGGTGGTTGAGGCGAGACCGACGGAAAGGCCTGATATGGCGCGGCCGACGACGAGCATGCCTCGATTCTAGCGAGGAAAGTTGTGTAGTGTGCGATGTCACTGAGTAGAATGCGCTTTGATCCGAGCGAACAAAACACACCTGTGCAGCGCATTGAAGAATACTTCCAACAACCCAGACGAGACCGGAGAGGATGATGACCAATTTGCGCCCGAACCGGTCTGCAAGGTGGGATACTGCCAGTGATCCAACGAAGGACCCTGCAGGCATGGCGGCGACTATGGCACCCTGAGCATTGGATCCAGGCTATTTGCAAAGGTCAGACGGTAGGCTATAATGACTTGAGTAGGTCGTTGTGAGCCGTGACGTACGTGATTAAACACTTCAAAGTAAGCTTCATTCTATAAAGTCAAAGTCAAGAGATCGTTTAGAGATTAAATTTACCCCACTTGAAGACTGACATTCAAAACTCCAGACATGGACGAGATGTCCAGTCCGACTAGTCCTCCTCCGATGCATGCGAATGACCCGACAATGTACTATGACAAGAAAGCGCTCTCGTCAGACCTCACTCTGAGGATGGGACGACTCTGAAACAGTTGCGCGCACAGGGTTGGCTGCAATAGCTACACTGTACTGTTTCGGTCGAGAGAAAGGTTCAGACGTAAAAATTAGTGACCTTACTGGTACCGCAGAGTATGCAGCGTGAGGTATATACTTACACCTTTGTCCATTACTTGTGCCGTCGGTAAGGGGGTGTGACACTGCGAAATGAAAACCCTAAGAAACCTAGAGGCTGGCACCAGAAGGCCTAGGAAAGCGCGCCCTTTGGTGGCTTTATATCACCATTATCGCGATGCTCCGTGCGAATAACCGGCTTGTTACGGAATCTCGCTCATCTAACAGCTCCTCCTTCGCTGTCGTATGATCCCACTTTTTGTCATCCCTTTCCACTGCGGCAAATGAGACGATAATAGGGCTTCTTTGTGTAAATATGACTATATGCCGCTTTGTACTTCGTGTGTAAAACGTTGATATTCCTAAAATAATCAAGGGACTTCGGATAACCTTGACGGACACCGCGTGCCAAAAAAAAGCTGGCTAGAAGGATCAAAGGCGTGGCATTTATAGTTTTAGACACAGAGGTGCACCTCACAGAGCTATATTTGAAGCAGGGAAGTCCTTTATTTAGCTCATGAGTTGTACAAGGCTATACATGTATGAGAAAACCCCAAATCGGAGTCACTCTGAGGTCCTAATGGGGAAGCCATTGGTGAGTATTATATAAAGTTCGATATCAGAGCTCATGGACAATAATACCACCCCAGATACCTAGAGTTCCTACGCCGTAGGCGACGGCGAAGTTCGAACTGTTTTTGTGGAATGCTTGACACGAAGTAACTTAGTGGATACAGTTTGAAGGTGAAAGTTCAAGGCGTAAACTTTTTCCAGTACGTCTCGGTAGCTTTTCCTTTAGTAAAAATGAGAGTAGTACACCTTCTAGTGATCGTGTAATGAGTGTGCAACTGGGCTCCTGGCTTGCTTTTTCGGGCCCAGCGTACGACGCACAACTTGTGACAGTGATGTCCGTGACACCGAGGAGAGGACAACTTTCACGTGACATAATCAAACGCGTGACATAACGCGACGTCCATTTTCAAGCTGTCTCGACTTACTTCAGCCTATCCTTGATTACGAAGCAGACAATGCCGTGACGACATGGGCAAATTTGGAAGAGAATCGTCGACGGAGCCCTTATCTGCCAACTTAGTCAATGGAATTGTAAAACTATCAGCTTCACAGAGAGTGAAATTGTATTCATTTCTGACGTGAGGAGTGGGCACGTTGACAAGGTCTGACTGAAGTGGCTGACTACGCCGAGAAGGTTCATTGGTTCTAAATATTAATACGGTCGACGCTTCCTGCGCTTCCGTATTGGCACGCGATATTCTGGTATAAGCACATCAGTCACCAAATGAAATTGTCAAGACGCAGCCTATAGCTACTTGCCACTTATCTGTACACATCTGCCTCTCGCTAGCACTGTCCCAAGTCGCGTCCATATTGCGCATATCGATTTCGTTGATATAGGTCTTTGTGTGATCGTGCGATAGATGCTGAAAAACAAACGTCAATTTTTCGCGGGTTAAGCTGCGAAAGTCCAAAAAAGTGGTTATGAACATGTGACAGATGTTCGTAAGATAATCCGTCGAATATTGTATACGGGAATTGTATGGTAAACGTACGTTTGTTCCGTATATACTGTCCTTTGTGTTTGCCAAGTGGACCGCGTCTTGTCAATACGGTCACATTTAATGTTTCTGTAGACTCGCTTCGTTATGATAACGACACTACAACGAAGAAAGTAAGAGCTCAGAGAGAAAGTGGATGGAAAGGGGAGTTGAAATCGAGTGGCAAAGGGGGGACAGTCGCGAGTGGTCCAGCGTGAGCGTCACAAGGGTCGATTTATAACTTCCGCAAACTGGACCTACAAATCACTGCCCACGCTCCAAATATACATCCGGAAAATGTTGTATTACCAACAGGAAGGGCTCCAGCAGGCGCGAGGACCGCCTTGACATTAAGTGGTCGGGGGTGGTTTTGGTGTGGTTTTGGGGCCGGCCCACCAACGTACACCAACGAAGACGAGCTGCTTCGGCCATAGAATTCCGCACCGTCCGTCCCATCCTTGCCATGAAGGCCGGAGAGATACCGCAGAGTCCTGTCTTCGCGTCCATGATCGACAAGCCAGCGAGACTCGGGGAACCAGCGCATGCCGAGAGAAAGTGCGATGGCGGGTACGAGCAGCCGAATTGGACGAGGTACTGGACGAGCATTCCCCAGGTGATAGACCATTGTTGGAGTGCGATCATCGAGCCTCGGATGGATGGTGTGGTGATCTCGGCTTGGTAAATAGGGACCGTGGTTGAGACGAGACCGACTGCAAGACCCGATATAACGCGGCCGACGACGAGCATTCCCCGATTCTGGCGAAAATGTGTGTCGTGCATCATGTCACTGAGTAGAATGCGCTTTGATCCGAGCAAACCAAACACACCTGTGCGGCGCATTGAAGGATACTTCCAACAATCCAAACGAGGCCGGAGAGGATGATGACCATTTTGCGCCCGAACCGGTCTGCAAAGTGGGATACTGCCAGTGATCCAACGAAGGACCCTGCAGGCATGGCGGCGACTATGGCACCCTGAGCATTGGATCCAGGCTATTTGCAAAAGTCAAACGGTAGCCAATAATGACTAGAGCAGGTCCAGATGTACTTACGTGATTAAACACTTCAAAGTAAGCTTCATTCTATAAATTCAAAGTCAAGCGATCGTTTAGAGATATCCCACTTGAATACTGACGTTCAAGACTCCAGACATGGACGAGATGTCCAGCCCGACCAGCCCTCCCCCGATGCATGCGAATGACCCGACGACGTACTAGATCAAGAAAGCGCTCTCGTCAGATCTCACTCTGTGGGACGGAACGAGTCCGAAATGATTCTGCGCACAGGGTTGGCTGCGATAGCAACACTGTACTATTTCATTCAAATAAAGTAAAGACGTGAAGATCAGTGGTTTTCCGTTACTGCAGAGTACGTAGCGTGAAGTATGTGCTTACACCTTTGCTCATCGCTTGTGTCAGTCAGTAGGGGGGTGCGACACTAAGAAATGTAAAGCCTAAAGAAACAAACCTAGCGACCAACAGTACTAGAAGACCTCAAAGTGTTGGAAAGAATGCCCTTTGTCGGCTTTATATTATCATTATCGCCATGCTTCGTGCGACCAACCGGCTCCTTACGGAGTCTCGATCATCTATCAGCTTCCCCTTCGCTGTCGTATGATCCAGTCATTTGCCATCGTCAGCCACTGTGGCGGGTGAGGTGATTGCGGCGCGTCCTGAATACGGAAGGGCTTGTACATGCTAATGTGTATACATGCCGATTTGTACTTCATGCGTGATACGCCGATGTTCCCTAAATAATTGCGGAGCTTCCGGATAATCTCGACGGGCAATGCGTTCCGAAGAAAAGCTAGTAAGAAGGACCAAAGGTCTGGTATTCCCATTTTAGACACAGACATACAGGCAAGCAGAGCTATACTTGAAGCAAGGGGGGTGCCTTTCTTCAACCCACGAGTCGTACTGAGCTATATGTGTATGAGAAAAAACTGCAACTTAGAGTCACTCGATCTCTGAGGCTCTGTTGGGGAGCCCCATTGATGGGTATATATAGAATTAGATATCGAAGCTCACATACAAGAGTGCCTCCGTAGAGGTTCTGCACCGCAGACGACGGCAAAGTTCAAACTGTTTTCTGTGGAACACTTGACAAGACGCGTAACTTGATGGATATAGTTTCAAGGCGAAAGTTCAAAAGTATTCTCTTTTCAGAACGTCTCGGTAGCTTGAATGACGAGACTTTACCATCTTCCGGAAATCGTGTTATGGGAATGCAACTTGAAGAGGCCAGTTCGCGAGCGGCGACTTGGACAAACCCACCTGTGATCCATCACGGCTCACGGGGAACGTAACAGTGAAAAATCGGTTCCACGTGACACAGCCAAACGGGTGACATATCGCGACGTCATCCAGGTCTCGTGCCTTGACGCGTCCGCGCTAGGTTTGCGTTAATCATCTCGGATACCTCACCTAGATGTTCATCGGCCGATGGAACTTATCGCAGAAGCCATCAGGCGTAGCCGAGAGAGTAATTTTAGGATACAAAGTCAACCGCTATGTACATGATCATTTCAATATACATTAAAAGAGATATCCCGTGCTAAACAGGAATTACAACCATCGACAAAGTAAAACACTTAGACTGTGAAGAACAACAAATATGCGGAAGAAAATACAGAGCAATGTGGGAGAGGGTTGTCGCTCGAGAAAGTGGTCCGGTATGTCGCATGTTGGGAAAAATCTCATGCTGGTTATCTGAGCAAAGATCTAGATGCGCCGACGGCGCTTCTGGCCTCTGCTGGATCCTTCATCCCTATCCTCTTCCTCCTCCTCTTCCTCCTCCTCTTCCTCCTCCTCTTCCTCCTCCTTCTCCTCCTCCTCTCTAATCCTCTCCAACTTTATCCTTAGCTTTTCTTCGTCAGGCAGTGCTTCCCAACTTCTGTGTCGGCTCGTACGTTCTACGTGACGACGAATACTGGCGGCATCTCTCCTTCCAACCCTACCCCCACATTCGCACACCAAACCAGGAACAGCCGACGTGTGTCTATCGAGTAAGTGGCGGAGCATGTTCCGCTCTTGAAGTCGATCCACGTTCGGGCCATGCTCCTCGACACAGTGCTGGCACGTAAAGTCCCCCTCGCCAGCAGAGTCGAAATGCGCATTCAGATGAGCACGCAAAGTACGCTCGTCCGTGGCAACCGACTCGCCACAAACCTCATTTCCGTTCTTCAGAGAGAGGCAGGTAAAGGTAGAAAGCTTCGGTACGAGTGCTTCCCTCATAAAGGGTGGATACTTTTTACATCCCCGACGCTCCCCTTTCTCCTCACTCACTAGAATCGTGATGGGAGGAGTGACTTGCAGGGTAGCATCGTTCCTGGGGATTGTAGCGATAGGATCCTCCATTGATGGAAGTTCTTCCGGCTCTTCCTCAAAAGAAGTCCACGAAAACGCAGAGAAATACGTTGGATAATCAACGCGGTCGACAGGTGGAGTATCCTGGGATGTTCCAGTAAGAAGGGCCGGGCAGATTGCAGTCACCTGTGGGGTCGAATCTGCGGACAACACCTCATCCATCGGGTGTATTCCGTCCTTTACTGGTGCGTAAATATCTTCGGAAGCAAGAAACGAGGACTCGGTACGAGTATCAAGTAGAACATTTGGAGATGCATGATACGGTGTGCTACGGTTTAGTGTGATTAATTAGCATTAGAGTTTCATTGCATGAAGGGGAACACGCACAGTGTAGCAAACTCAACGTTCGGGACCATCCTACGTGTACATTAGATTATATAAGCCACTGCTGCAAGGAATGAAAGGAAGAAACATGCCTAGAAAACGTATTAACATCTGAGTGAATGTCGGTGGTCGGGTGATACCCAAGTTCCGATCTAAGCACGGGTAGTCTTGGTTAAGCATAAGCAAGGGTACCTCATGGCCACGGTACATACTGATCACCGCTCGTCGCTAAAGGCCCATCCTCAGACGAGATTGTGGTTGATGTGCCACATGCACCCGCAGCAAGATACGATGGAGGAGCTGATTTCGGAAGAGGATCATCGACGGAGCTCTTGCCTACCACCTCAGGTAGTGGTATCGTGAAATCGTCGGCTTCATAAAGTACGGAGTCGTAATCTTTTGCATCGTATGGGGTAGGCACGTTGGCGAAGTCTCGCTGGAGTGGTTGTCGCGACATTCTAATGCAACTAGATCAGTCACCAAAATGAAGTGGTCTTGACGTGGTCGACTCACTTCTTATCCGTCTGTTTAGCAAGTAGATCGTGCCTCACCAATTTGGTCACGTACGGCGTTCTTCTAGACTTACTTCGCTGTCGCTGTGACGGTAACGAAGATCGTAAGAGTTTGGCGAGTGGGTTGAGAGAAGGAAGAGCTGGGAGAGTGTGCTGAAGGAGGGGGGGAGAGACGGGAGAGTTCGTGGGTGGTCGGTGGTCGAGCGTGAGCGTCACAAAGGCCGATTTTTAACTTCCGCAAACTGGACCCACAAACCACTGCCCACGCTCCAAGCATGCATCCGAACAGTGTTGTATTTCTCGCGGTGCTCCACAAGCGCGAGGGCCGCCTTGACATTAGGTGGTCGTGAGTGGTTTTGAGTGGTTATAGGGTGGCCCGCAGGTAGACATCAACGAAAACGAGCTGTATAGGCCAGAGAAATGCACATCGTCCGTGTTACTCTTTCTACTTCGATCATGGATACTGTAGGATTACTGTCAGTTTCTTCCTTTTCTCTTCCGATCATGATTTCTCACCTTTCAACGAATCATTAGGGAGACCAGTCGTCACGTCTACCGTACGCGGCTGTGGTATTTCCTCAGAGAATTTACCTCAAGTGGAGCATAATACGGGTGCATTTGCATAAAATAATGCCGGGATACCGAAATCCTGTTCCGTACTCATCCAGAGCAGACCGCGGCATCTTCAAACTGGCTCCAGGGTAGCCCTTCTACCTCGACACGTTCGCTTCTTTGCGATATTGGAATCCATTGGCAAGCAGTCGGGTCTTTTATAGCTTTCTCCTCATCGATCTAGTAAGTTGACACCCTGCAAAGAAACCCATCGATGTTTTCCGTGGCACGAGAACTGATTTTGTGATGGACAGCATCTCGAATATTCATGCTATGATCGCAATCTTCACGAACAGTGGACGGACCAAGGTCCTAATATCACGTCTCGCAAGCGCCAATTGACTGGTAAATCACCCGCGTCGCACTTCATGCTTTGTGGCGGATAACTCACTCTATAGCGACACACACTGTATGCATATCAGGATCAACGCCATACGGCACCAGAAACTCCAAAGATTCAGACACGGCACGGGAAATGCCATTGGCACCACAAAAATGATGCATGTGGTCGAGACAAAAGACTTTGAATTTCTTTCTTTCACAGAGAGGGTTTCACATCTTCCATTCCTACGATAAGCCTCAATCCATCAGATTAAATGTCATTTCCTGCACCGTGAGAGAGGATATCAAATGTCTATTGAAGTATACGCCGGATTGCGTACGAGGAATCCGCTTTCATTGTACAAGTTCGGAAACATCGCTTCCGTCGTGCCGAATGGTCTGCCCGAGCCTGGCCAACCTCATCCCCTATAGAAATTTGCCGTGATATGGACCGACGGTATACCATTGGAAGAGTAATCGAGATCAACAAGAGCAACACGGTCTGCAATAAACATTACAACAAAGTCACGGTCAGCGAGAAAACTGTGCGTCGAAAAACATCACAGGCGTACATTTGGTCAAGCTCTCATCCGTTCTTTGAAAATCACCCTGATTCACACCGACGGCGTTTTCTTCAGGGCATGCGCATCGTGAAAGTACAAGAGGCTTCCCAAGTTCTATCCGATGGGTATAGACTGCCCAATCGCAGTCACTTCAAGGGGCATGGCCTAGTCCCTCGTTCGTCGTCTTGCGCAATCCCGAATGGAATTTTATGCATTGCAAGTCCGCGTCGACTTACGAGAGACGATGCTCAAGCCGAAATGGGGAAGCAGCAGCACCGGCCAAAGATAGATGCAGAGCGACGAAACTCAAAAAGAACTTGGGCGGATGAGTCACAGACTCACAGGCGACCGCGTCACCAAACCAAGGCGCTTCAAACTTTTTCACTCACCACTTCGTCGGCCACATATCCTCGAGACTCAACCGTCTGCTCGCTCGCGGGATTGTTCGTCAACATACTCTGGGCTATTCACATCCTCTTGGCACCTTTTCGACGCATTCCCCGCTGCTAGTCGTCGTCGTGATGGACCCGGACGAGACGACGGACGGGTGCATGAGCTCTCCTCACACCTTCCCATATATCAGTCCCAAGTGACACCAGCTATGCCTATCGCTATCCTCTGCATTGGCAGGGAGAATAGATGGGTATCTGGTGTTCAGTCTTGGCGAGTTTCCGTCTCTGTCTATTACAAACATCGGATGTCCGCCTGCCCTGGGCAACAACGTCTTGTATCATCCACATACCTAGGCGACAACCCTTGACGTTCGTGACTAGAATGCAGGTTAGTAGTACACATTGAGGTGGATATAGCTCTTCCGGTGCGTCGTCGGATTCCCGGCCTACTATCGTCCCTAACTGCTCACGATCTAAATATAGTGAGACGACGCAACAAGTGCAGCTTGATTCTGTAAATAAGGCCTGTTAGCATTCACGACATGCACCGACTCGGCCAGCATTCCACGAGGATCTCCCGGATGATTTACTGTTTTTGGGTGGGTTATCATGGGCGCATTTGTGTCCGAATAGCTACTGCTTAGTGCTCGGCTTTCGTTCGGACGCTCAATGGTTCGTCTCGGCCCAGAAACTTACTGTGTGTAGATTAAAGCAAAGGAGACTATGCATTGGATTCCTGTAGCATTTTCGTCTGCTCTACAGCTCAATACTCGGTCAAAAAACGTGTCAATACAGTGGGACTGCTGTATACCGTCGACATGGTCAAGCTTTTTTAGCGCCGCGAATGGTTTAGCCTCGGATGGAAATCGATTGCTTCCTTTCGTGAGATTACTGCTTTCAATTTTTTTGGGGGCCGGCATGAGTTTGCTGTCCACGATGACGGCGGTTTCTACGTACGTTGACAATCTGAGGAGCGTCTATAATCGTTGAGCCATTTGGTATCGGCGTACTTGTGGCGAAGTACGGTTGCAAGGCTTAATATTAGCGTCAATTGAGCTGATTTTGAGCCTTGGTGCTGTTAGTGAAAGCAACCGTTCTTTTTACGCGGTCTATTCTGCCTCACGGATTATAATATAGTATGGCCATTATTCATCCGAGCGATTGGAACAGTTAATCGCACTAACCACACCGCTCAAAGATGACTGAGTAGTATGGCACACACGCAGGTATGTTTTCAGAGTGATAAAGCTAGCAAGTCGAGTGAGGCACTGTGAACTGCATCGTGCCTACGCCCGTGAACCGACCGTACGGGTTTTATCCTCCACGCTCCGCCTAATTTGCTCCCGGAACAAGATAGAAATATATTTGTACATACATATCCAAGTCTTTTCCATATGTTAAAAGACAGGTTGCAAGCTAAACAAACAAAAGGAGGGAAATATTCCGACAATACCTAGAGAACAGACGACAACAACAACCTGAATGAACGAGAATGGGGTACCGCCTAGGAGTATAATTACAAGTTAAGGTATCGCGTAGCAGAAGTAAATGCAGATAAAAAATGAACGCAAAGGGAGATTTCCGCCAGAACGGACGGAAAGCCCTAGTCCAGCTTCTTGATCCAAACTGCTGGGTCCGGTTTACACATGTTTCCTATATGCATTTTTGTGCGTATATGCCGCACGATACAGGAATTCTCCCACCGTGGGCAGGTGCTACTACACATCTTGCAGTAAACCTTCTTCAATCTAGTGCACGCGTCCAGCGTATGTCGCTTCATCGCAGTTAAATCCTGTTTCTTGTACCCGCATTCGCAGATGACCATGGACTGTGAAGAAAAGTGCCTCGCGATGTGTTCTCTAATATTCTCCACAACCATTGGGCATTCTTCCTCGCAGAGCGTACCGTCGTCTCTTTTCAGTATGCATTTGTACTTGGCACCAATTGGCTGGTCCAGTGAGCCCAGTCCGTACGTCAGACCCTCCCCAAGAAGCACGAGCTTCCTGAGGGGACCAACGCCTCCAATCTTCGGTAGATTCAGCTTTTCAACTTCGAAAACCGCTTTACCAAAAGCGGTGTCTTTAGGATCAATTCCAGCATCTGGTTGAACAGTAGAAGCATCTTCTGTACTTGCGGTAGGATGTTGTGCCGGTTCCAAGGTGTCCGCCTGTCCTGGATGCCTGCCAACCGTGTCACTCCCTTCTATCCGTCTACGCTTGCGAGCTTTCCCGCCTGCACCGTTTAAGAGTTTAGATGACCCTGCTTCGCCACAAGTCAGGCCATCAGTTGGAGAGCGAGCAGGTGGTCGGTTGTATAAAAACGGTGCAGATTCGAACTGAAGTTGATAATGATTTGTGGCCACGGGAGGTGCAGACAAATTTTTCGAGGGCCCAACCTGCTCTCGGGACCTAGCGCCACCCTTGGTAGCCCTCGTAAGAGTAGGATCTTCAAAGATAAAAGGTAACTGCTTTGGTATATCGCTAGCCGGAGGCCCTCCAATGGCGGCTTGCATACCCATCGGCGGAAGACATGGCGCAAAGCCTAAATCACTGGCAGCGAGGGAGGAAAGGGGAGTCGGTCCAGCGGGAAGTGCTTGAAGCGAGTATTCATGGGGTACAGCGGCTGGCCCCATTGCCTGCGGATGACGATGCTCATCGGAATTAGCCATTATGGTCGTAGTGAGACTTTGTAAAGCAGTGTCCGACAGGGCAGGCGCCGATAGGAAATCAATCCCATCTTGGGCGGGAGTCGGCAGGAAACCATAATACTGGTTTGGATCAACGTGAGCGAAGGAATGTGCTTGTAGATCCAGCCCTCCAGTCTGAAGCGGCAACGAAAGACTTGTATACTCGGTATAAGATGCTTGAGGCAGCGCCAATTCATGCGCACGACCGTGCTCGTCATAAGAATAGGACGACACCGGATCAATGGGTTCCGGTGTTGAGAGCGTAAACGGTAGTGATAACGCGGCTGAAGAGCTAGATTTGTATGTATCAATTAGTTTTCGCTGGTGGCACGATACAAGATGGGACATACAGCGTGGCGTCATGGGGTGTAGTATCAATAGACGATAGTGCGCTATAATATGAGGTTCTCAGTGAATTTGCGTTCAGCATAGATTATGAATGGATCTAACTTTGCGGGCTGCATGTATAAAGAATGTTGTTGGGCTTGGGTTACGGGAACCACCTCACCATCAATGTCGTCGGTAGGTCTACTGGAGATTTATAAATGTAGGAAGCGACTCTAATAAATAAATAAAACATACACTGGAAGCCCTTGCTCTGTACCACTGTGGGTATCGAGGCTGGGTTCATCGGCGGGGCTCAATGCATAGGATTCCGAGGCTGCAATGAAGTCTGGCCTTCCATATTCTACCACCTCGTTACCGAGATAGAAGGAGCTGCGCAAGAAAACTCAGAAAGCAGGCATTATCATAGGTAAAGAGACGTACAATATGTCGTCCTCTATCTCTGTTTGCTTGCTTCCTTCGCCTGCATTGGGTTGAATTGTGAGAGGCCCAAGGGGCTGGCGCGCATTCGTCGAGTACATTCAGTAGATGGAGAAGAGACTGGTTATGACGGGAGGTCGATAAAAGGTGGAAGACGGATTGAAAGAAGAAAGAGCTGTGCGCGGGTGGTTGAGTGAAAGACGGCTAAACGCGGCAGTGGTCGAAAGTTTGGCATGCTTTGGACCCCCCGCCTGTCACGGGACCACGACTGACATAACGTCGGATTCCCCCCACCCCCAAAACGTACCACAGGCGCAAGACACACTGTTCTTTTACTGTCTGTGCCAGAAGAACGTATCTTCGACGTGGCCCGAGTTGGCCGATGGTCCACGTCTGATATGTGGCCCGTAAGTTGGTTGAACCCCAACCACTGACGGTGGTCACCAGTACAACCACATATCGATCGTATGGAGGACGCATTATCAAGTCCGTATATCAAGAGGTGGTAAAATCCATCGTCCGTTCTTTGACAGATGGTCGATATGTGTTGTACGACGGATAGCCAGAGCCGTTTTCATTGACAATCGATCGTCAGTCATCCGGTCTTTATCCTCTTGACTTTTAAGCCTCTAATTTGACACTCGAACTAATCCTTCGCTTTCACTTAGGTTGGGAAGTGTCTTTGATAAAGCGATCAAGTTTTGGCATTCGAGTGACACCATAAGAACTTCGCCACGGTGTCGGACTGCAAATCGGACCTCTTCGAAGACCAATAGCTTGACTCTATCGATCGTTCTGGTTTGCCTTTGCGAGCTAAACAAGCGTAAGCCTCCGACGCAAGATATATTTTGAAAACTCTGATCATTTGCATTGATAACCGATACCTATAGCGTCCGCAAATAGCTTCTCAGTATGCAGCTGAACGGCGCATTTCAGATAACTGACCTGCTCTACTATCTTCCACGACGGACGTGAGCACGCTATGATTAACCACACCACGACCTGGCGCAAGTCGTCGACGGTTTGCCAGGAAACCAATGCGAAAATGCTGATCAGGGCCGCCTGATAGTATGTGAGCAGAACAGTCGCTTCGGTTTACCTTCGCGTCTGGGTCACTCACATTTTCTACATCATTTGATATTAACCACACAGGTTGCACTAATTACGAGTCGCGATGATTACAAGGAGCGATTGCATTGCCGCAACGGGTGCGATCTCCAGCAGCGGTTTTGCCACTGCGAGGCGAAGATATCCCTGGATGCTTCACGACACGGACATCCATGTCTTTCAACGTAAGTAAGCCTTGTCTTGCACGTAGTCGACGTATTTTGGCTTCTCCACAGGTTTTGACTCATCCGCTTCCAGCACGCGAAGGTGTTCGTAGGTGGTAAAGAGCTTCCCTGCATTGTGGTAACACGGCCATAATGTCAATAGATGGCGAGTAATCTCGATTTTCGTAGCCCTTAGGATATTAATGAGTGTCAACTGTATGATCTTATGGTCTTCTAGGTGAGACGATGAAAGGGAAAGGAAAGGACGGAGTTAACTTCCAGGACATACCTCCGAGAATCGTAAGCCAACAAGACTTAAACTGGCTGTTAAACAAAAACACGAAAACGGCATCTGAGGTACATTTAAATATGTCATCTAGAAAGACGTAAGACGAAGCTCAACCAGCTTTTTACGATGATAACGGCAGTAGGCTCACAAACACTTCCCCCTATATCATTCAACACTCTTCATCGCGAATGTGTTCTGTCCTTCAGTTTGCAATGATTGATACAAGGAGTCCGTCCCACTCCTGTATTGTGACAAAGGCACGAGTCACGTTTGAAGGCAAGGTTATGGTCGAAATCTACGGTGCAAGCAGATTCTTCTCTTTTCTATCCTTTGCTTGACTGAATCCATTTTTGCATTATCGGTCTTCCACCCGTACCAGAGAGGGACAACATTGATGGCATGCTCGATCAGGAATCATCAGCCAAGAAGTACAGGTTCATGGGCGTAGACACCAGAGGATTTACCAAAGTTCTGTGAGAGTCTACTTGACACTGATCAACAGTCATACTGAGATGAATCTCTTCGACAGATATCCACACAATGCGCCTTCAGACACGTACCCGCCAGTCTTCAACTCCGTCGTATCCTTCGACCGCACGTGGCATTCCGGTCGACATCGAGCAAGCTTAAAGACCGTGTTTCCCCATCATAACGACCATTTCCCTCAAAAAAGCCAAGTTTTCGCGGTCGCAGCTTCCAGAGTTGTGAGTAGTCCAGCGATGTCCTTTCTTTTTCTTTTCAGGTCGTAGGTCCAATTGCGTCCAGAAAGGCGAGCAAAGTCCTCCGCACTGCCAAGCTACCCGATGCAATAGAAAGATCCCAGAGATACGAGCAAAAGACTCTGCAGTCCAAGCCCTCGCGCACATTGTGGATGACGATGAAAGTCTTGCATGAGGGTTGCCAGAGAGCGGGCGTCGGTGCCGTGCTGGCGCGACGCGCTTGTCGCTGGATCACGAAGCGACGCTTACAAAGTTGTACCTTTTCTAGTCAAAACGGCGATCTCGGTCTGTTGTTTCGACTTGTTACCCATCGTCTCGAGAAATTAATACCGGAACACAGGATTGTTCTGGTATCATCATTCTCTCCGGTGCGCTATGCTATTCTTTCCATATTTACCCTCCCTTATATTGTGACCCAGTGCAACTCTGGTATTTCGTCTGAAACTTCGGTAAAGAATCGAAAATTCTGTCGATGATCATTGGGACATAATTTTTTCCTCAAGAGCGTCGACGGAATCTGTCGAAGACGTTCGAGAAGCTCTACTCTTTGATCATGACACCCCTCACTTTCGATGTTCTCTTGCACGGTCTTGAGAACGCTCCTGGACTAAAAAGGTGGCGTTTCGGGCAGTGCAGTCAAGGTTCGCAAGCAATGATATGCTTGGCATATACTTATGCAACCGAGTATTCGGACGAGGATAGGCAACGTAGCAAGTCTCCTGCAGTAAATTCCTTGTTTGCCCCGCAGTTACATGTGTGTATTAATACCGTATATATAAAAACGTGAAATCGATGAGCCGCTACTGCAGAACGGCGTGTTTACAAAGGAGAAGATGTGAGCATAAGAGATCAGATATCGAGTTAATATGTAGGAGTGGCTCATGACTGCATGTCAGCGAATCGTGAGCCACCGCCGTTTATATGCGCCTCCGAGAGGCTTTGTCGCGCGCAACGGCCCGGTATATGCCGTCGTCCTGAACGAGAGGCCGCGCCATCATCATGGTAAGGTGTATCTCATCTTTTCCCGATGGACTCAGTTTTCATAGTACGCATCCCCGCTCAGAGCATTAGCTGGGGTGACAGGCTCGTCATGTCTGTATCTAAAGACATGCTACCTGAGACCGCGCCACGATATAAAATGGCAGATTTTTATAAGCGGATTCTGCTGTTCACGCTGGCTACCTGAGACCGTCCGATGCTGTGACGTCTCTTGGATTATGACCATGGGCAACGACATGAAGCATGTTGGAGCCAAACTTCTCCGGTCGTTACTTCCCCGGTCGGAGAAACATCATACGTTATCGCCATCCTTTACTATACCCTGACAAAAAGGAAGGCGTCGCAGATGCATGTGTTGAGCAGCAATGGCCGGGGGAGCCTCCCAGAGACATCACCTCTCTGGCTGCAACGATGGCACTTTGACGGTGAGCAGAATTGCTTAAAACACTAGTATGTATGAAAGCGCGATGTCTTGACCATCAGAATTCTCAAAAGAGCTGTGACGGAGTCCCTCGGCCGAAGGCCAACCGTTCACATAACCGAGTAAAAACTTTCTGCCGACCGTGGCCAAGCCGCCATATCTGCTGTCTTATCGTGCTGGTTCGCTCTTTTTGGTCCTGCGTAATTCTGACCGCGATCACCCCCACCCCACGTATACTCACGCCGTCCTTTGGCTCACGCTCCTGAGAGGAGGAAAGGTCCCTGTGTCTTCGAAACCATAAGCCGGGTCCCAGCTGCGGTCGTATAATCATGAACGTGAACCGGAGCGAGCACCACCAAGGGATACCCAGGGCAATGAGTTGTCACGTCCTCTGGTTCCTCTGGTACCGATCGTTGAGGATCGCCTGCTCGATTCACATCACTTAACCTTGGAGAGTCCTAAGAGTACGTCAATATCTTACGATAAACGGTCTTTTGGGGAGGAATATAAAAATGTGGACGCACCAAAGACAGGCCCTTTCCAGCAAATCCTTGCAAAGCTCTCTATTCCCTCCGCCTTGATGTTACGAAAATCGTCTTGCACATGATAAGGTTGAATGAGGCTGAAATGGCCCGTTGTAGTGGAGGTCACAGAGGATGGCGAGATGGGATACGATCGAAGTGAACCTAGCACTAGCAGCAGAGATCGAAGGTTCGTATGTCTTCAACCAGCAAACTCAGACGGAAAAAATAGCGCCAGGACGATGTAGATGTTAACCGATGGATGCAGACGTGAGGAAAACCCATGCGTCTGTCCGAGGCTACACCTCGCCCAGTACCAACAAGACCGACCGTGGGTTGCAGAGTCAAGAAGATGCAAGAGGATACTGGTGATGGCTAAGCAGACAGCTTAGAATCAGACTGCGTCGGCGGTCAAGGTTGGGGGGAGAGAGTGTGGGGGTGGGAGGCAGAGACTGGGGGGAGAGGGGGTAGGGGTGGGAGGCAGAGATTGGGGGGAGGGGGGGGGAGCAGAGGGGTATTTTGTACGATATGTTAGTTGAAGGGGGGATTTTGATACATGATCTGATGCGATATCCGTGGCTCTTAGTGAGGTATCTGGTGTTATGGAACAAATAAGGGATCGGATAATCTCCGCCGAAACGCTTCGTGCTTCGTGACCAAATATTAATGTTGCCGAGTGGTACCGCGCCTGGTGCTATTCCCACTCGAACTTTTGTTGTCTCCCCTGCATATCGCGACCTTCGTTTGCATCTGCGGAGCCTGCCCAAGGAATTGATTTTCTCGTTGTCACGGAAGGCCTTGCTCGTCCCTTAGCCAAAGCCGAACCTACAACGCCGAAAAGAAAAGAATGGTAGAGTACACGCCGGTTCACTCGATCTTGAGAACCGTAGACACGACAGACAACTGGTCCCCATCGACTCCACAGTGATAATTCGTGGCTTTCATACCTAATGTCGAACGTAGACCAACATGTTGATGGACGGCTTGAGCGCGGAGAGGCCTAGGATTTAACGTGGAGTCGCACTGAACGGTATGTGCTTGGGGGTCCAATCGGCCAGAATCTCGTTGGTAGATCTGAAATAGCTAATTGTTTGTGCTGGATAGCCTTCCCATGTGAGATTTCTCAAGATATCCCTGCAATATCGTGGATTTGTTCGAGACCAAGGGCGACATTGCATGTGTACAAAAGTACAACCGTCCGCCGCCGTCAGGAGACCATAGCCGCGTAATTCCAACAAACACCTTATGTACGCCTGTAAGGCCTTCAACACACGCGGTGAGAAGCTCAGATTGATCCACCATCAACGGGTTGGACGAGGACGTTGTGCGTAATGGCTCGGGTGCGGTGAATTTGTGAAGCTCGTGCGCCGTTGTCGGAACCAGGATGGATCCAGTAAAGAGCGGAACGCCGGTGCTGGTCCACGAGCGAATCGAAATGATATCAGATTAGCACGTATCGCGCTTTCTGCTTATGCCTGACTTTAGTAGCGAAGGTACACTTGCAAAGACTTCTACACGGGTTCATTGTAACCAAGTAATTCGACCCGGTAATCAACTGTATCGGCTAAGCTTGTCATGCCAGCGATAGGTTTCAAGAGGGGCTCGAGGAAATATATGCAATCTTGCTTCTGGTAAGAGAGCGAATGGCTGCCGGATCGGTTTACTCTGCATTCCAGGAATCAATACGCATACTAGGTCATAGGTTTCTTGATCTCTTTTCAGGAACACTTCCTCAAAACAATGTGTGTCAGGTCGTAACACAATCAGACTATCTGACGCAGTGGGGCAGCTGGAGCGGGTATAGTTGACGGGGAAGGGATTGTGGTCTCGGATAAGTACGCTCGTGGCAAAAAGGTACAATATCCGTGCTTGTTGCATCGGCATCTTCAATGTACGAAAGCCTTGCACATGCTGTCGGCAGTGTGTCCCTCAAGTCCATACTCGCATAGAAAGCGCTCGTGGTTGAACAGAACCGAATGACATTGATATTACCAGCTTTCTTCATGTTGAACAACTGGATTGGGCCCGGCGTCTTGATATCGCGATATCGATATTCAAAGATACGGCAGTGATTGGGCCACATATGGTAGGACTCAGAGTTGGAGTGTCGTTCTGTCGGAACATGCAGAGACATTCCGGGTTCATCTCGATGGGTGTAGGTGGTTGTCTTTGGTCGTGCTTTCCGGACTTGCGATTCAACCTGGTTTTATATAGTCAAAAGTCGCTCAGGATAATACCTGGCCTCTATGGAGAGAATGTGGTGGTGGTTCGGAGTCGGGCTCGCTGCGTAAGTCAGACATTGGGTCACTGACGAGGTAACGAACATGGATCTCGACTCACTTTCCTTCACGACACGAGATACTACCATCTACCACAGGTCAAAAAGGAGAGTTCTAAGGGCATGACACTGATGTGCTCTCCCCATAATGCATCTTCACGTGGAGTCTGCGACCTCCTTGATAAGCGAAGTCGACCACTTTTGAGGCCAGAACGAGATCTACGGTAGACCACGCAGTGAGATACAGTACGCCAAATCCGCAATGCAAAGGGGAAGGACGCAATGGATCGGGACGCTTTAGCATTTCACCTTTGTGTAGTCGCGGTCCCGTGACATGCACTGGCAGTGCCACCAAGAAGTCAGACTTGAAGTTCGAATGGTGACAAATCTTCGAATACACTGCGTTTAAACTTACGCGCGACCATGTACAGAAACTCCTCACTTGCATAGCGTTTTCAGAATGATTGAGGACTGACACTTTACCGTTTTCACCGCGGAAACACCTTGGATGACCAACTTAAACCACTCTCTTTCTAGTGCCCCCACGGATCGGATGTGCAAGGGAGATACAGATTAGAAGGCAAGAACTTTGAATTTCTACAATACGTATGCATGACCATTCATTGAAAACATTACATCCTTGTACATTATAATAATACATCCACTTCGTTAGTAAAACAGTAAGATTCAATCGAACGCTCTTATCACGATCATGCTTCAACTGCATCCTGACCCTCAATTCCACCCCCTGTCGTTTCTTTCAAAAGTTCATCTTGGTGCATCTTTGTACGCTCATGTCTTCCGAGCGCATTACTCTCATTTGAGCGTTTGATTACACCCTTACAAACCGGACACATCTTCCAGTTCAGTGCAAAATGCACGTCTCTGATATGCTTCGTAAGGCCGAAAGACTTGACCGTTACCTTCCCGGACGGTGGTGGCTCGGAAACGCACCATTCGCATGTCACGTCGACGTCCTTCTTTCCGTGAAGCTTCGCAATAGCCCTCATTCCATGGTAACCCAGAAGCTTGTAATGAGCGTTGAAGTGCTTCTGATAGTTTTCCCTCGTCAGGAGGGCAAGACATTTGACCTCCACTCCATGCCGATCCCTTTTCGGGAAAAGGCAGACAAATAGGTTATTGCTGACCGGAAGGTCGACGTTGGCGGTGTTGCCCGCAGCTGCAGAAGAGGGCTCGTGTACGAAGGTGATTTGTGATGGTCTGGCGCTCGTTCCGGGAAGGTTGTGTTCCCCATATGAAATCTTAGACATATGAGGGATTGGGAGTGGTGCGTGCTCCGCGCGTCTCCTCGCTTCTGGTCTCCTTTTGCGTTTACCAATCGAGGGTAGCACACCGTAGAGCCCATCTGGTAGTGGTCCTTGGAGTGCTGGGCCCGAGGATGTGGATGGAAAGCATACAGAATGGGAAGGGAGAAAACTGTTATGGGCGGAAATTGGGAGGGTTCCGAGATGGTCGCAAGATGCGACGGACGCGAAAAGCTCGGACTCAGGTAACGGGGGAGCAGATGGATGCGGCATCGACAACGGAGCCATACGTCTGTATCCAGTAGTCAACATGCTGCCGTTGGAGCGGATATCAAATGAGCTAACAAGACTAACCTTGCGGGAGCGTCAGGATCTTTGACTGTTACTTCATTGTTGGGAAAGTGCGTAGAAGTTGCGTCAGTATGGGCGAGTGGCTCTTCTTCGCGGGGAGTGTACAGTTCGAATTCGCTGGGTGTATTCGCGACACTGGTGCCTAATGCACTGCTTTGTCCGGGTCAACTCGATACACGACACGCATGATATAGATATTGTACCTGCCTGGGCTCCCAGTCTCTGGCAGTCGAAGCTCCGGTGGGATCCAACTGTCGTCGGAAATGAAAGGGAGCATCTTCGAAAAGTCAGAGCGCAGGTTTGAAGTCGTACGGTGGTCCAGACCGGCATCGTAAAAAAAAGCCCTGCATAGGACGAATTAGGAGGAAATAAGAATTAAAGATGCGTAAAACGGACCAGATGTCGTCCTCATCCTTATACTGGGCATCCACTGATTTACTTATTTCGTTGTCGACCAGTGTGACCACATTCGACACAGACTTGAGAGGCTGGCGCTTGTTCGTCGAATCCATTTGTCTCAACGAAGGAGTAGAGTAGAGAGGTTGGAGAGATCGGAGAGAAAGAGTGATATGTGCGTGGTTGAATGAAAGGTGGCTGAACGCGGTTGTGGTCGAAAGTTTGGGCTCAGCGCTTGTCACGGGACTCAATCTGACATAACAGGAGAAGTCGACGACTGGATCCCCCACGTACCACAGTTATTTGAGTTCCCTCTTTCTTTCCCGTATATAATACCGAGAAAATGCAGCTTTGTCGTGGCTAAAGCGGCGTGGTCCAGGAGGCACCTGAACCTCAACCACCGACGCACGGCCACACGTTCCCCGAAGTGAAATATCGTCGACCACACTCCAAAGAAGTGTATAAAAGTTCGTCCTTTGATAAAAGTTCGTCATGTGTTTGATCGATGGGCTATACGCGCTGTAAAAAATGAAAGTGTACGTTCTCCGGTAACAAACCGTCGCCCATATCAACACTGACATCCCACACTTTACACACCCACCGCATTGACATTGGCACTCATCGTTTGCATTCATCAAACTAGAAGATCGTCTTTGTGCTTGATTTGCCTGGATTCTGAAGGCACGTAGCAAAATCGCGCGACTTGTCCCCTTCTCGACCACCAAGACCACAACGGAAGATTCCCCGCTATGATAGGGACGGATTCTGGATTACGTCAATGTAACTGTGAGGACGAACATTTAACGTTTTCTTCTGAGATTCTAATAAGTGCAACGCCTTCTCATTTCAGTCGAGGGACGTGCGTGCTGCCCCTAGCGAACGGCAACGCCTGTATCGGAGGCGACCTTTTCTTTCGGAGCCAGCCGGTATTGCCGATGACAATTGCGTCGATTTCTAGTTCAGAGGAGAGTTTTCTTCCGACCTCCCTAGTAAAGTCAGACATTGAAAGTTTTGAGCTCTGAATCAGCAGGAATTTACTGGAAGACCTATAATCGAACATAGCGTAGGCCAATACACGGACAAAAGGGTGCGATCATTCCCAAACGTACCACCTGTTGGGTGGGGTGGGCCATATATTTTCCTTTTGCTCGACGAGTCAGCTTAATCGCGTTTATGTCGTCAGATGTCGAAAGCTTGCTCCGAAAAAGGTGCACCGGCCTCCAGAAGACTCCGATCATGTCGTCACTCAAACGAACCTTTATATGGGTGGCCTCCGTCTGTCATCGATGGGACTTCGAGTTTTACAATTGTAAGCTTTTCAACACTTTCCTTTCATTAGATAGCAAATGACTCAACTCCCTCGCTTTCCGAGAAGATTCGGAAACTGCCCGCGACGGGCGCATGGCAATGCCCATGAACCGCGAAGAAACAGAAGTACGACCAAATAGTATCATAAAGCACCAGTGTCGTTCCAGAGACGTCGTCCGGCCATGTGTTCAATGTGTTCGGCTGATGGGAAAGTCCCCTTCGCTCCCACTCATGTCACTAGCTGGTCCACTCACATCACACGTTTCCCTTAGCAGGGGCTTGTCGTGGCTCCACCTATCGCATTACGTGATGACATTCTGCCCATACTCGCGCCTGGAGTGATGATGCTCGGAAAAAGTAACAGTATTCATTATAATTGGGGGAAAGCACGCAATTTATTATAACAGCATGCTGGACCATGGCTCGCTTGGCTTGCTCCACCTATATTAATAAAGTTCACACCAGGATGATATACCTATCGAGTCAATCAGTCACTGGATTGTATAACAAAATTCAAGTCACTCAATCACTTTATACGCCTCAGCAAGCCGAAACTTTCGCATTACCATGTAAGCTTTATCTTCAGAGTGTCATCTAAACTTTTCGATCTCGACCTCTTCGTGCATTGCTTGTTAGAGTACGCCAATACGTCAGTATGCAGGTAACCGCATGGTCCATTGATGTCGCGATGTCGCGCCTTATTTTTGAACCCTCTCCTAGCGAAAGATGAATTGAAGAAATCATGGAGAGGCGAACTGTAGGCCTTCCTAGATAGCTGGCGTTGACACCGTGTCGTCTTGGGGACGCAGACCAGCAATGAGTTCAAACCGCCTGTAACCCGTCTTAAGTGCGTGCCGTGTTCGCTTTTGCTCTTTTCGCGATGATTTAGTACAACAGCCTCATTGTTTACACACCTCCGTGCGAGTTTGTCGTCCCAAGAGAAGCAGAAGTTCGTTCTTCCTTCACGCTTGTCGTTATTGCTTTTAGACAGGCCATTTTAGCGAGTCGGCAATTCCTGGCGAGTCGTCCTCTCGTCTTTATTTCCTGCGCACCTGATCCCAAGCAATCCAGCAGAGCATCCAGCAGAACATCCAGGACAAGCTGGGAATACGGACCATAAAAGAGAAAGAACTCGTTGTGGCCCAGATGGCGGAGACGACGAGCAGTGGAATTAGCGGGCCTGATGAAAAAATGCCACGTGCGTGCAAGGCGACGCTTAAAGCACATTATTTCCTTTTTTGACCATACTGCAGCGCCCCGGTCAACATATTTACAGACATATTTATATCCGTTATTTTCGTCCGTTCACACCTGACGACCCAGTAACCCAACAAACGAAATATAGCAGCATTAACGAACTAATCGGGAAAGTCCCTTTTTACTACCACTCACGCGTTGAACCGAGCAGTGACCAGTCCGCGTACTAATCTCGGACTCGGACCGGCACGGCCTGACTTTGTCGCCCCGACTGCATCCATGAACTTTAACTGCCTATTGCGTTCGATACTTGCACAAATTTCCCTGCGGCAGTGGTTGGGTTCACAAGCCCAAATATCTCAGCCGGGTCAACTGGACTCGATTAGATAGCAGTCTAGCCTGAGGCACCAATCTACAGGCGTCTACGAAGGCAGAATGGAAGCATCTCACCTCAGCACGGGTCAATTGGACTGAGGTGCACCGCACGACTATATGCGCCCAACTGTACAGCTTATACTTTTCTACTACCATCTAAGGGAAACCTCGCTGCGAACTGACATTGTGTATTACCAAATTCACTCACGGCCCTTTCGAAAACACACAAACAAGCTTGAATTATCTGCGGTAATTACCTACGGCAATATACAGGTTTAGGGACGTGGGGGATTAAGTGTTGCGTGCGGTCCGCGCGTGTCCTTGTTTCGGGCGCGCTTTTGCGTTGACAAAGGGATGGTAGCACGTCGTAGTTCCCATCAGGTTATGATCTCAAAAACGATGGACCATAAAATGTGGATGGAAAGGGCGAGAAATGAAAGGGCCTGAAGCTGCTATGGGAGGGAGTAAGTAGGATACCGAGATGGTCACAAGATGTGGCGGGTGCAAAAACCACAGGCGCAGGTAGCGGGAATGCAAACGGATATGGCAGTGTAGTCGGAACAGACAGGGAATGAGATAACGATACTGGCCTTGCAGGAGTCGCGCGTGGAAATTCGTCTCACCTCCGATGGTATTATCAAGCTTACTCGAAATCAGAGAAAATATAGAGGGGGTGGCATAAACGAAAAACGACTTACTTGCATACAAAGTGCATGATAGAGTTTGCATGCCTGTTTGGGCTCCCAGCTTCGAGCAGTCGGAACTCGGGCGGAAACCGACTACCGTCGGAAATGAATGGGAGCGTATCCGTTGTCAATGCCGCATCCATCTGCACTCCCGTTACCTGAGCCCGAGCTTTTCGCGCCCGTCGTATCTTGCGACCCTCCCGGCACCCCCCCTATCCCCGCCAATTGCCCTTTAATCCCTTCCCATTCTACGTGCTTTCCATCCACATCCTTTGCTTCCTGCGCTCCCGAGACCACTACCGGGTAAGCCCTATGGCCTTTCTTCACTGCTCCCTGCTCAACACCATGCCTACATGACGGGTGACCAAGTCCGAATACGCTGGCTTCGGAGTAACTACCTCGCCCATCGTGTAGGCATGGCGTTGAGCAGGGAGCAGTGAAGAAAGGCCATAGGGCTTCTCCGGTAGTGATCTTTGGAGCGCTGGATCAGAGGATGTGGATGGAAAGCATGCAGAATGGGAAGGGATTAAAGGGCAATCGGTGGGGATAGGGAGAGTGCCGGGATGGTCGCAAGATACGACGGGCGCGAAAAGCTCGGGCTCAGGTAGCGGGGGTGTAGACTGATGCGGAATTGACAACGGATCCATGTCTGTATCTAGTAATCAATATGCTGTATCCGGAGCGGACAGTAAATGAGCTAGCGAGACTGAACTTGTGGAAGGGTAGAATTGAGTATGGGAATTTGTTTCATTTCCGTTAGTATTATCATGCCTACTGAGAATCAGCGAAAGTATGAAGTGGCATAAACAGAATTTTGGACCGTAGAACGCATCCAACGGAATCGGTATCGTCCAGACTGGCGCTACTGTCACGTACTCTCCAGAAATTGAAGAGATAGAAAATTGTCATTCATCAGCTCTGAATGATCAAATCCGGAGCCACGTTACTTACGAAGGACCCGCTGTTCCTTTGGCGCAGCTATTGCCGCAAGATACCCCCACTTAACCACCCCCGGCTCCATACTTACATGATGGGCGGGGCAGATCCTGCGTAAACGAAATCGCCGACTGTTCGAACGCCGAATAGCAGTAGCGAGTCTCCCGCAGCAGGTTTGTTGTCTGCTCTGTGGATACATGCACGTATTTATACTATACATACAAAGGTGTGAGATGTGTGATGTCTCTTTAGAATCGATGAGCCACTGCCGCGAGTCAGTCCTTTTACAAAGGACTAGTGAATGCGTGAGCATAAAAAGAAACATATTTATTATGGTTTTTGAAGTACTAGTGGCGGTGGCTCATGACGAGCTCGCAGTGAGTTGTGAGCCACTGGCACTAGTACTGTTGTTTGTATGCGCCTTCGAATTGCCGGCCCGGAGGCTCAGGCTGCTACGCGTCCCGGCAAACTGCAAATTTTCTTTCCCACATTCGATTTCTCTGGAATCCTGATGACTCTACTGATGAGCTGATCAAATCAACTTTCTCTGATAAACTTGTCAACTACCTTGCTTTTATTCATTCAAGCCGTTATCAAGCTATGGCAAAACAGATCCTTCAGGAGAACACGGGCAGGCGCCGAGCGGAACGCGTACAGACGACACAACACGACCTCGGACGAGAGATCGCTTACAAAATGTCGGACTTGAAATGCCATGTGGAAACAGAAACCTTGTTTTGAGTTCGTACTACTACCGCGAAACGAGAACTTTTCTTTTTTTGCTGTTTGGCTTGTTTCGTTGTTTAAGGGCAAAAATTGCGGCTTAAACAAGGACTTATACACAGGTGTTTGATAACCCTTTACTGTATGTTATGTACAGGCCCAAACTAACCGCTCGTTTCGAACACCGGTGGTAGACACATAAGTCACATGACGATCGGCAGAGCGGCACGACAGCACACCAGCCTTAGGAGTGCGAGGCTCGTCTTCAAGTTCAACTCGCTGAAAGCCCCAGTCTTACTGCGCTTGATACACTCTTCATCCACAAGCACCATCTCCACCACGACATGTTCATTGCCACGTCGCGCCTTCTCCGTCGTGGCAAATTCTCATGATGACCTTTTCGACTACACGTCAGGGCGCTGGGTGCAAGTTTCAACATGTTGTTCTATAGCGTATTCTTCTGACCCGTAATCCAACTTGTTCAGAATTAATGATGCCCTTCGCCGCGCAGAGCGGAGGATCGTTTTCGACGTCGAGGGGCTAAGTCGGCTTGCAGCGCAGTCCGTTGGTCGAAGTCCTGCTGATGTCGTCAAGTTATCAAAGCTCGCCGAGGGCGGATTCAACCGTACCTTCCTCATCACTATGCGCGACGACTTCCAAATGGTCGTTCGTATTCCGTACCCGGCTACGGTCCCCAAATACTACGCTGTGGCCAGCGAAGTGGCCACAATGGAGTTCCTCCGTTCCTCTGGGCTGCCTGTTCCCCAGGTATACGGATACTCGCCTGCATCGGACAACGCGGCGAAGACAGAGTACATCTTTATGGAATTTATGAGAGGTACGAAACTCAGCGATATATGGCTGGAGCTGGGTGAATCGGATATCATTTCAATCTTGCGCCAACTTGTTCAACTCGAGTCTCAAATGATGTCGATTTCTTTCCCCGCCGGCGGAAGCCTCTACTACGCCCACGACCTGAAGAAGGTAGCCGGGAAGGCGGCCATCCTGCTCAAGGACGAGCGTTTCTGCATTGGTCCAGATACGAGACTGCATATGTGGTTTGGCAGAAGATCACAGCTCGACGTAGACCGGGGACCGTGTACGCCGCTTGCTGCCTTTTTTTAATTACGCCCTTGAATCAACCAATCACTATAGACAAAAGCGCCGAAGCAGCACTCGTAGCAGCAGCCCGCAAGGAACTAGCTTATCTCGAGCAGTTCGGTCAACCGCTTTTGCCGTTCCGCCGCGAGAGGAGAGATGGTTACAAGTACCAAGAGCAGTCGCCGTCGACCCACATCGAGAACTTGAAGCGCTACCTCCTCATCGCATCGTCACTCGTCCCCAGAAACCCTGCCCTCAGTGATTTCTGCATCCGCCATCCAGACCTCCAGCAGAGCAATATCATTGTTCAGAGGTCGTCCGACTCTGGCTGGCAAGTCGTCAGCCTGCTCGACTGGCAACACGCCTCCATTCTGCCCCCGTTTCTCCTTGCCGGCGTACCCCAACGCCTCCAGAACCACGAAGATCCTGTCTCGCATTCTATGACGCTGCCTTCGCTACCGGGGAACTTCGACGAGTTGGACGAGACCGAGCAAACCGAAGCGGAGGAAGTATACCGCCGTCGCCTCGTCCATTACAACTACGTCCAGAACACGGAGGAGTGCAACAAGCCCCATTACGATGCCATGACGGACCCCATGTGCGTGCTCCGCAGCCGCCTCTTCAACCACGTCAGTTACCCGTGGGAGGGCGAGACTTTCGAGCTGAAGGTTGCGCTCATACAAGCAACGGAGAGGTGGGAGACGCTTACGGGGGAAGGCGCGCCGTGTCCAGTTGTGTTCGACGCCGAGGACGTACGCGAGACGATGAAGCTGAATGAAGGACAGGGAAAAGCAGACAAGGCTTTCGAGATATGGCAGGACATGCTCGGCATCGGGCCGGAGGGCTGGGTGCCCACCCAGCATTATGAGGAGGCCGTGGCACTTTGCAAGCAGACGAAGAAGGAGGCGTTGATGGAGGCCACGGAGGAGGAGGACCGTGCGGAGATCATGGCGCACTGGCCCTGGGACGACATGGACGAAGAGAAATATGTGTAATGAATCGAGCTGGATATTCCGCGATGTCGTATCTTGCCGAAATAATATTTGCAGGAAACTTCTTGTAGAGGAGGAATCCGTCGACGCCGCCGTCCTTTAGCTTCCTATCAAGCATATTCATTTCTGAATGCACACGTTTTGTAATCATTCGCTGGTTGTAGCGTTATGGCACCGTTCGTAGCCTATAAAAGACAGCATAATATAAGACATAATAAAAGTACATGATGCATGGACGACTTTCGTCTCCACTTAATGACCTCTTAACGCGATTAAATTAGGCTTACAAGGACTCAATCCGCAAAAATAAGATCATTTCCATAGAGTCGACGCCTATCGTATCTCACCACGTGATCGCGTGATGCTATTATGTACTGTCATTGTTCCCTCTTTTGACTCTTGAGTTTCCTGCCTTTAAATCCGAAGAAACCATCCATCAGGCCGTTTACCGTCTTGTCCCCAGCGGAATGTCTAAGATGCGCATGGCATGTCTTTCACATATCATTTGGTGGCTACAACTTGGTCTGGGGTTTGACTGATGCGGTGAAGCGCGCCGATGACACTTCAAAGGCATAGACTAGACCATCGACGAACGAAAACCGAGAGTGCGAGTGGTGACCCGTCATAAGGAGTTTCTGAATGTGAGTCTTTCAAAAGGTTATCGTATCCTTCCTGATTGGTTGTGATATCTTTACTAGACGCAGCATGACTTTGGTCCCGGAAGGCAACTGCATACGATCAGCCTACTTTATGTCTGACACATTCCGCAAAAAAATGTCCGCCCGGCCATCCTTTAAGTCTAAGTACGAAACCTATGAACCTGAGAGGCTGTCTAAGAATGTGCAAGTTATGTGAGGAATTTTGAGGCAATCGATGTCGACCAGTGTTGGTGGCAATCGCCATGCACGTTGTGCTGCTCTGCCGGGCCGCTTTTTTGCCGGCTTGCATTTGGGGCGCTCCCGTGTCAAGCATGACCTTCTGTCGGTCACACGTTTAAAACTCGGATTCACTGTGCGAAATTCGAATGCTTTCTTCCAACTGACGATCAGAAGGGGATCTCCCCAAGTTTTCGGTGTCAATGGCTGTCGATCCTGAAGCTGCAAAAACTAATCCTCTGTGTCGCGCATGGTGGAAAGAGGCTATTGTCTACCAGATTTACCCGTCATCTTTCTGCGATTCGAACAACGATGGCATTGGCGATCTTGTCGGTATCAACTCGAAGTTGGATTACTTGAAGGACTTGGGTGTGGATGTGGTCTGGTTGAGTCCGATCTACAAGAGTCCCCAGGCGGACATGGGATACGACATGTGTGTGCTTATGCTTTATCTATTCAGCATGGTGGTACAGATCCTCATTGGCGATGGTTGACAGATCAGATTATCGCAACATAGATCCGAGGTACGGTACTCTTGAGGATTGGGATCAATTAGTGAAGGGCATGCATGAACGTGGTTTGAAGATGATGTGAGAGCAATCCAGTCCACTTCGTGGGTCCTGAGTATTAATTTACAAAAAAGGATGGATCTAGTCGTAAATCACACCTCTGATCAAGTGAGTCGAGAACGTCGTGATTAATGATATGGGCTTACATGCGCGCCCTTAAGCATGAATGGTTCAAAGAATCACGTAGCAGCAAGACCAATCCGAAGAGAGACTGGTACATCTGGCGACCTGCTAAATATGATGAGCATGGAAACAGACATCCTCCAAACAACTGGAAATCCCAATTCCAAGGCAAGTTTTTGTTTGTTTGCCATGCAAAGTGGGCGTAGTCTTTACCGAAGCTCGTCACTTTCAATCAAGGATCCGCTTGGGAGTGGGATGAAGGAACGCAGGAGTACTATCTCCATATCTACGTCGTAGGCCAGCCGGATCTGAATTGGGAAAATCCCGATGTGCGCAACGCCGTTTGGGATGTAATGCGATTCTGGCTCGACCGTGGTGCGGACGGTTTTAGGGTAAGCTTTGTTCTGCTATACACCGTCTAATGGATCGAGAAGTCAAGTTTCGTCTATTTGTAATTTCTGCGAGCTAATGCGATGGATATTGGCGTAACAGATGGATGTCATTAATTTAATTTCAAAAGTTCCTGGACTGCCGGATGCCCCTATCTCTGACCCTCGAGAGGAATATCAACCCGCGCCTATGTACTACGCCAACGGGTAAGTATATCCGGGAAAAATGCACGCTCAGTTTTCGCTGATCCCGATGAATCGCATTGTAGACCCCGAGTCCACGAATTTATCAAGGAAATGAACCGAGAAGTGCTATCAAGTCAGTTCCTTCAATCACTGCATTTCGATGTCCATACTTAACTTCGGCCCATCTTCCGCGGCGTTTTTCAGAGTACGACAAATTGATAACCGTCGGCGAAGCGCCATTCACGCACGACATGAGTGCTCTGGCTAAATACGTTCTTCCCGACAATCACGAACTGAACATGGTTTTCCAATTCGAGCTCATGGATATTGACTCATCGGGTCAATCGCGCGATGACCCGCTAGTGCCGAGGAAGTGGAAGCTGACCGAGTTCAAAGAGGTGATTAACCGGTGGCAGACGTATCTGAGGGCGGAGGGCTTCTGGAACAGGTACACTTTCGTCAACGCTTCTGAAACTGAAGCCTCTAATGCGAGATTTTCTTCCCTCTAGTGTTTATATTCAGAATCATGATCAGGCGCGTTGTGTCTCACGGTTCGGAAACGACTCGCCTCAATGGCGCGAGATGTCAGCCAAAATGCTCGGTATTCTGCAGGTCACGCAGACGGGCACGCTCTACGTCTACCAAGGTGAAGAGATCGCCATGGCGAACGCTCCCCGGAGTTGGACAATTGAGGAATATAAGGACGTTGCAACACAAAACTACTACAAACGGTATGGCTTGTTGTCTTTGTCACTATCCTTTTGATTAGCTTGTCATTTATCACTTTCCATCTTTTTCTCAGCATTTTTGAGGGGAGGAAAAGAGATCAGAAAACCGAAAATCCTGACATGTCGGACGTACTGGACGGAATCCAGAAGAAAGCACGAGATCATTCTCGCACGCCTGTACAGGTAATATGGTAGTCTTCTTACTCTCCTCCGTGAAGCTGACGAACGTACCGATCAGTGGAATGCTTTGAAACACGCAGGATTTTCTGACGTGTCACCGTGGATGCGCGTAAACGATGATTATCCAATTTGGAACGTAGCCGCTCAAAAGGATGACCAAAGCAGCGTACTCGGCTTTTACAGAAAGCTTCTTCGTATCAGGAAGGCCCATGACATATTTGTACGTTACCTCTATTGTCCGCGTTTCACACTCTCATGACTCCGCACAGGTGTACGGCGATTTCATGTTAATTGATGGGGAGAACGAAGAAGTCTTCGCTTTCAGGCGCGCGCTCGACGACCGTACCGCCTTCGTCTTCCTTAATTTCACTGATAAAGATGTAGAGTTCAAGTTACCGGTAACTGGTTTGGAAGACTCGATCATTCGTGACCATGTTCTTCTGATGACGAATTACGGTGACCCTAACGGAGAGACTAAAATCAGGCCGGGCTCCTCCCTGACGCTCAGAGGATACGAAGGGCGCATCTATATATCGGGGCAGTGAAAGAAACTTGAGGTGAGCCAAACATTTGATACTCCCGCAGGTGCTCATCATTAGTATAGAATTCTGTCAGGGCCGACAGATTATGTTTGGCGGGCAGACTTACATGTACATATACTACATCGAGCTTACATTGCTATCAAGCATCACCACGTGTCTAACATGGCATTGCAAGGAGTTAAAATGCATATTAGTATTCACGCAGTCTTATTTAAGGGCCGATCTTATCTGTGTCTGATCATTCGCGGGAAACAAAGTGCTCTGACTCTCATATGACTCAGTCGTAGTGAGTGTTTATTTCTGACTGATAGCCATCAATTCGTGTCCCTCCGTCTTCATCGGCCGCCACAGCTATGCAATATGACTGATGTGCACCGAGACCACGGAGGTAATGTGACACCGGCATAACTCTTCCTACGTGTTTCTCTTAAGTCCCTGAATCTGCTTAATCAAGCTCTCTGGGAACTCGTATTAACATGTCGATGCTGTATTTGAGTCTGATTTGTCGGGTCTTGGCGGTTACGGAGCTGCGGGAATACAGTATTTTTCCCCGTAAGTCTTAATTTCGACAATATGCGAGCAATTCGTGACTGATGTCGACTTTGGAACATAAAGCGTAGGTATGCTCCAGGTTTCTGTAAGCAAAGTCGATCCCTTGCGTAATACGCAATAATTGCTCATGGCCGAGCCGCAGGCGGTGTCCAGCTTTTTTGGGGATAGGATAGGGCTTTCAGCCAACTTCGCGGGGGTAACGGATTGCCGTTTCCAAACGACAACGTATATTGGGAATGTGCACGGCGTGTGCTGTAACGTGGTCCGTCCGTTCCCCATCGCCGTAAACCCCGCTACCTCTAATTGAATTAATTAATCCGGAAATAAGACTCCCACGAGACCCGAGCACCGCGTCCGTGAATTGAGACTGCTTCACCCCGTCTCAGGGGGTGTGGACACTCCGAAAGCGCTCGTTACATGTCATGTATTAGGGGTTTTGAAGTAATCCGGACAGAGTCGAACGATCGAGCGTGAATTGGAAGTATCGGACCGATCAGGCCGGTATGTTCAGCTGCTGAAACTGTGCTCTGTCTACCCTCGGCAGTACGACAGGGACGCTGTTTCGTGCCCGCTTTGCATTCGCATATACGCATCAAGCGTGCTTCCCTGTTAGTTCACTGTACCACTAAGCACCGGATATCATTTGACTGGAGAAGCCGGTGCCGCGACCGTATAATAAGAAGTTCACAGTACTCCTCGCTTTACTATCTCGTCTCTATTCGTACGCTTGACCTCTTCCTCCAATGCTCGTCCTCTCAGCGGCTACCCATGCTATTATATGTGTCGTTGCCTACCTATTGGGGCGATATGCGGTGCTACGATTACGAAGAGGTTCGTCACTGACGCAAATTCCGGGACCTCCCCTGCGCTCTTTCTTGAAGGGTATGTGCTGGATCCCAGCCTTGAAGTTATCCCCCTATCAATCTCACGATGGATTTTCTAAAGGTCATATGGACCAACTTTTCGATCGTAAGGATGGTCCTCAGTTTCATCTCGACCTCCTGAAAAAGTACGGCCGAGTTGTCAAGGTCTATGGCTTTCTCGGTGTAAGCACCCCTCCTGGCTTGTTGCAGGAGAATTCCTGAAAGCGTAGGATTTGCCTCCTCTCAGGATGAACAGCTTTATATCTCCGATCCTCTTGCATTACAATCGATACTCGTCAAAAATCAAGACAATTTTGAAGAAACAAAGGTGTTCA
Organism: Coniferiporia sulphurascens; assembly: GCA_002794785.1. NCBI lineage: Eukaryota > Fungi > Basidiomycota > Agaricomycetes > Hymenochaetales > Hymenochaetaceae > Coniferiporia > Coniferiporia sulphurascens. The sequence goes on along the minus strand of NBBA01000007.1, from coordinate 1,873,118 downwards.
TTGAGTCCGTAACACCAGTTGTCAATCATTACCTGACGAGCTAAGCGATACCCCGATTTCAGGAATAATAAAATTATATTCGGCGAAGGCCTTGTTGCCACAGTTGGTAAGCCCGACTACATGATTTTGGTTTTCATCCTCATAAATTTATTTGAAAAGGGGAGCATCATAAGAAACAGAGAAAACTCGTAAGCCCCGTGTTTTCCTTACATAGGCTCCGGAGATTGGTACCGACGTTCTACGACGTTGCTCACCGGGTTAGTCGTACCTGCCTTGGTACAACCGACATTCGCAGCGGCCTTGCTAATCATAGTCCAACGTAGCTTCAACATGCGATTTCTACGGTAATTGTTGAAAGCAAGAAACCTGAACCCTCAGAGAAAAGGAGTACCGCTGTTTATAGCAGTGCTAGTATCGATATGGCTGAGTGGCTGTCCAGGGCCACATTGGAGTCCATTGGTCAGGCGGGTCTAGGATATTCATTCGATCCGCTCGATTCTCCATCGAACAATCCTTATAGTAAGGCAGTGAGGGCGCTAATGTGGGCTTTTACATTTCTTGCACACCCAACACTACGCTAAAACTAGCTGCGGCTCTTTTTGTGATTTTTCCTCTTCCAAAAAACTTCAGCCCGACCATGTTCCGCATCGCTCCCCTTCGCTTACTTACGCCGTTCGTGACACAACTCGGGCCACCAGCATTCCGCCGCTTCCTCTTGAACTTTGTTCCAATACAGGCAGTCCAGCTTCTCAAACAGATGTCCGACCAAATGGACCAAACATGCAGGGAAATCTTACTTAAGAAGCGAGTCGAGCGTGGGAGCAAGCCTACTTTAGAAAGTCACGGATTCAACAGTTCAGCATCCCCGGATATGTCCGAGGACGGGAAAGATATAATGAGCATCCTACGTAAGACGTTTCCATATAGTTTCTATTTGTGACAATCTCATGCATGTCGGTTTGCAGTGAGGGCTAATGAAGCTGCGGGAGAGAAGGAAAGGCTCAGCGAGGCGGAGCTTCTCGGCCAAGTGAAGTGAGTATTCTCGATCTAGGCGATTATCCATTTCCACTCAACGTCTTTTTCTATCTTCGATGGATCTAATGATCACTTCTATATTTTAAAATGCATGCACGCCATCCGCTCTAGTGTTCTGACTTTCGGCGCGCAGGACACTACTGCCTCTGCGCTTTCACGTATAATATTCCTCCTTTCTCGGCCAGAACATGCCGAGATTCAATCGCAGCTACGAGGGGAGATTATGTGCGCATATGAGAAGAATGGGGATCAAGATTTCGATTATGATGAACTATCTGAGATGCCGCTATTGGATGCAGTTCTCAAGGAAACGCTACGGCTGTGAGTGGCTAGTCTATATGAAATGATTATATGGTTTTTCTTCTAATATTAAATAACTAATTTCAAACGTTGTTAAACACAGGTACCCGCCCGTACCATTTGTTCGACGCGCGTGAGTGCACATCACTCGAGAATATGTAAATGCGATGTATCTGATCAGTAAATATAGCACACGCCAAGATACATATTTACCGCTCAGCCAGCCCCTTGGTTTAAATGATGACCACGCGGTCGGGAGTAACATCTTGGTACCTGCAGGAATGACGGTCTGGGTCTCCATCGCAGGCGCAAATCGGCTGAGCGATATCTGGGGTGCGGATGCAGATGAGTGGAAGCCGCAAAGATGGCTTCGCGCCGACGAGCACGGGGTTATTGAAGCTATGGAACACGTGGAGAAAGGTTCGGTGAGGCTACCCGGTATTTATTCTGGAATGTAAATAGTGTTCTCCTTCTTCGTGATCTATCCCCTGATGACGTGTGGCATTTTCAGGTTGACATTCTTAGGAGGTGGAAGGTCATGCATGTACGTATATTAATATTCTATCTTTAATGGACACTATGATTAACGCTCTTCATCAGTGGGTACCGTTTCGCGCTAATTGAGATCAGTAAGTTTTAATTTTGCAATTTTTCACGTTTTAATTTTAGCCACAACCTAAACACGTCCTTGCTGTGTAGAAGTCATCCTGGCGGTCCTTCTGTCATCATTCCGCTTCACCAGCACCCAAGACCGTATCGTCTGGAACCTTTCACAAATCCTTTCCCCCTCTGTTGCAGGCACGGATGGGAAGGATGGGGAGGTAGAAAGGCAAGGCATGCCAATTAACGTCGAAATTGCGATGTAATTTTCTAAACTTATCATCACGAACATTAATACGGTAATCGGGGTTACAGTAATATGCGCATGGACCGCTCTAATTTTTCTTCCCTACGGTCTATTAAACCGTAATGTGCTCGCAGCGATCACTAGCTTAATGCTTCTTTTGCTTTGGCTATTACATTATACAGCAAACAAATAATTCACTTATATGCGCTTCATACAAAGCAACTGCAACTTGAGAGTTCATTTCGAAAAAAGTTTGAAATAGTTTGCCCCAACAAGTCTGAGTCCGTGCCGATTTGCAAACTCCATCCCTGACCAGCGGCGGCGAGTCTCTAGCTCTGTCCCAAACTCGGGAGCATCAATCGGGAGAGTATAACCGCCAAGAGGCTCCTGAAAAAGCAAGAATACTGATGACAAATAGAATCGTGTCAGAAAGGTAGAGACAGGACGTGCGGGTGCCCGTTCGCAAGGTACAAATCTCTCACCATATCTATGCATTCCTGTCCCAGGGCCAGGGCCTGGTGGACGGTACGGGGTGATTACAGGGTTTGATGATGTTGCAGATATGGGATCCGGGGAAGGTGCGAGAAGTTCCTTTTCCGCAGAAGCAGCGGCGATGATCTCCCCGGGCGTGGGCGGGGTCAGTCCTGAGACCTTAGATTTGATTAATCAGCTTTTTCTTCCAGTTCGCACGGATAAGCGGATTTGAGTCTGTGGCTCACCACCCAATGTCTAAATGGACCAAATTTAGGGTCTGCGTGCGAGGGCGCGTCTGTGTCGAGCATCACAAGTGTATACGTCGGGATACTCCCTTCCACGCCATCTATAGCGCCCATCGGTGTGATTTGTACGTGGGGCTCATTCTGTGTATCCGCTTTGGTAAGCTCGTTCCCAAGCATGACGTCCTTGTCCCCCCAAGTTACTGAGAAGAGGATTGATGGTGCGAAGTCCTCTGGGATGACCTGGGCCGTTCCTGTGAGATGAATACATGAGAGAAAGCTTACAGCACATACATCTGGAATTATTTTCCCATTCCTTAGGGATGTGACGACTGAAGATAAGGGATCAAGCAGCGGCACGGTGGTCGTTGTAGTTAGCAAGAGGTCGCGCCAGTCGCCGCACTCATAACGTCGAGGCGGCCCGTGCACAAGCGTGACCCGGCAGATCCCGGCAGATCTAGCGCGTGACCCGATTAGGAAACAATTGTTCGTTTTTTTTAGACGCCCTTGTTTTTCGCTAGTAAGTTTTCTCGTTCGTAGATGAACTTTCAAAGTTCGAACTGGAATCAAGGGTTTTCAGCACTTCAGCAAACCCTTAATTCTGGGCCTTTATGCGATTTTCGTTAATTAAACGTCTTCCGATTCCGATTAGCGGTAAGTCAAGGGTTTACCTATTGCGGCGAAATGAGTTGCGAAAGGATTCTCGACGGTCTTCGCACATTCTCGCTCTTTTCCTTTGCAGGGGCCTGCATAGGCCCTGCATAGGAAGCATTGAAAGTATTTTGACCCAATTTGACCCCTTTCCTCACCGTTCGCACTGAATGTCTGGTGCGGATGTCTTTTCTGGCCACGCCCGAGTTCACCGGTACTTCATGGACCTCCGTCATGTCGATGGCACGGTGCATGCTGCGGCTCGCCTCGAGGCGACGCGAGAATTGACACGAGGACACGCTCTCATCCAATCGTAAATGCTTGTCAAATAAGTTTCTGTATCCGCTGGGCCCGTTTTGCAATAGCTGCCCTGACATTACTTCGAAAGGGTCCCGTCGCAATAAACGAAGCACCTTTCAAACTTTTTCGTCAGGTTAGCAGTTTTTCGTCAATATTTCGCTTGGATATATCACTAACTCCGACGCAAGTATGAAACGAAAATCTGCTTGATAAACGCTCCCGGGAGCGTCTATCTTTCTCTCGCGGTGCATGTTGGCAGCCCATCCAGCCGACCTGTGCTGCCCGAATGGCGACATTATAATCTGGCGTACTCAATTCCCTGCGCGAATCGAATTAGGCCCTTTTCTATCCCGCCTTTACCCCGTGTATAACACGACGCAGGATCTTGACCAACTACAGCCTACATAAAGGACCACTCAAATGCGTGCGGCACCGGTCTCCTCTCGCTCGTCTTCAAATCGTCGATACTTGTCTTACTCATCTTCTAGCGAATCGTCGATGAATGAACGCTTTCCCCGGAACGTTGATACTACGTTTCTGCATCAACAAACGAGTATATCGTCTCTAGCGACAGAAACACTTTCCCGTATTTTCACTCTAGGCGCCCGTGTGCGACCTGAATGTTCCGACGCTCTCTTCAACTCGGTGGCGTTTCCATTACTCGTCTCACATGTCTCACATAGGTGGAGAGCAATCGCGTTGTCGACACCTCGCTTGTGGAGCACATTTCTTCTATGCGGGCCATTTTCACCCCCACGCCCGATCATCTGTAACGAAGGGTCGCTTTCCGCCCCTACACTAAGGAATACAGCATCTTTCCCCCTTCTTCAGCTATTTCTAGAGCGCTCAAAATCCTCGCCGCTTGCTCTGCATCTTGATATTCGTTCGCCAATGTGGTCATTCCACCCCTCAGAGTCTGAGCATCCATTCACGTCGACACACATGTTGGAAATCTTGGGTCTTCTCCTTCCGCATATTGGGCGGTGGGAGGATATTGAGATACTCAGTGATACATGGGAGCCCCTATATCTCTTTCTGAAATACTGCAGCCATTCCGGGTCGGAAGGGACCTCAGGTGACTCCGAGGAAACAAAATTAAAAGCGGGGATTCTGCGGCGAATGGCGCTTAGCAGGTGCAATGCTTATTTTACGCTGGATGGAGCTAGGTTCTCCCCTGCCTCGATGAAGACCTTCTTCGCACCCTTCGCCAGCGCTCCTCTTCTGCACGATATTACATTGGCCGGCGTACATCTCGCTTGGCAGAACCTACGATTGCAGAACCTGACACAGTTTTCTCTCAAGTACCATGCACGGGACGTCCTCCCTACACCTTCCGAATTCATCGCCATTCTGTCCTCTTCTCCAAATTTGGAGATTCTGACCATCTTAGGGTGGGGCGTACGCACATTCGATAGCGTTCTCTCACTGTCTGATTTGGAAGGCAGTATCGTCGTGCGAAACCTCCGCGAATTCACTCTAGGATGGGTAGATGTACAGCATTCCCTCAAGCTGCTGTCTTTGTTTTCGTTCCAGATGCCAAAGCTCCGAGTGCTTGCGTTGGAAGACGTTACCAACAGTCTCGACCCGATCTCGACCCAAGAATCCTTCGCCATCCTGGACTTCCTTTCGTCGAAGCTCTCGAAAGGCATCGACGGCCTATCTACCTCATATGTCGGTATAAAAGAGCTGATTCTCCATTCAGTAAGCAGCTCAGCTAGCTGTTTCCGCCAATTTTTGAGAGGACTTCAGTGTGTAGAGACCCTCACGCTACATAGCGTTGAAGGCTCTTTCTTGGGCGCCCTAAGCCCTTCGCACGGTGATAAGCCTGAGATGCTTTGTCCGAAGCTGTCGCGTGTGGTTTTAAGGGACGTTGACGGTGTGAATCCGTCGATGGTCAACCACTTCCTAGATGCTCGGGAGCGTCATTGGGCGACGGCAAACTCAGGAATAGGTTCGACCGAAATAACGACTGCTTCAGTCGCCGTCAAAATTGAAAACCTGTACGAATTGGAAGATGAGATGGATTATATCGGATCCGACGACCTCAACAATTCTGAGGGCGATGACCCATGTGATGCCACTCATGCTGTTGACGGAAGCGTACAAGCCGTTGATGATACTTACGACTTAAGCGTCGGCACCAATGAGGACGATTACACTGCCCCTTTCCGAGCCGGAGTTGATATCCGAAGTCGTGGCCTGCTCGGAAAACTCAGCCCCGTGGGCAAGCACAAGTACAACGACATCCATTCGTACTCCGTGCTTCCCCGCAAGAGTATTCCGTGCAATACAGTTCGTTCCGAGGTAATGAAGTGGGAGAACAGACGCTGGTCCGTCGCGGGTGTGAACCCACAGCAAGAACGTAATAGAGAAGGTTCGTAGTTCTTTCAAATGCATTCAGGAATTGCGGCGTTCTCACAGGTCCAAACTTCCTATTTGTAAAGAAAAGATGGCTTCCGCGAGTAGAATGCTCGTGAACCTGTCCGTCACATAGACCAGATAGAGCTCGGCCATCTTTAACAAAGCATAGTTCGTAGCCAATCACAAAATTGAGCGATGAACCTCATGGTGAGTAGATTCTATGGCTAGCCTTCTTTTCTCTTATTCACGTAAAGCGATAGTGTTAAGGGCTCTTAGCCCCCTTGCGGCGCATCTTCAATTCAGGTCGCTCACTCAGCGTATGTATTTATATATGCCAGCGAACACACCAGAAAACTCGAGGATTCCGACAGGCTATCTAGGTGATTCTGTGCGGATTCGAAGCCCTCGGATATGCCTTTTCGCGAAAGAGTTTCTAAAACACCGTTGGCTCGATGCCCTATGCGTATCTAGCTACCCGATCGTGCGCTCTACTTGTACTCTAGACACATCTTAAACCATATTTTTAATCATTGCGGCAGGGCCGCCGGATCTCGATTGCACAGTATGAACGCTTCCTCTTCCATTCGTAATGTTCGATCCCATTCCCCCCTCTGAAGCCTACCGGCGGATCTCAGCAGTGAGCCATTGACGTCATCAGGCAATCGATTTGCTCTCGTGGTAGTGTATCCAAAGATTCTCTGGGCGTGCACTTGTGAACCTCCTCCATTGTCCCGTGTTCCGACCGGATCCACTAGGGCAAAGCTTTGCGGATCTGATCCCATATTTATACAGAGGGGTGCTTTTATGACTTTTTGTGCGCCATCTATAGCAGTCTCCGCCCACCGTTCGTGGTTCTTCTCGACACATCTCTTCTGCCCATCGAAAATACGCCCCTTCTTGTACCAATAAGCCCAATAATAGTGAAAATCACACGCGCTTAGCCGTAAGGACTGGCTTTGCGGTCGTAATGACTGTTTAGTTTCATGTGCACACTGTAATCCTCACGTTGCGTCTCAAGTGTATATGACAGAAGGTAAGAATTACGGGCCTAAATAAGAACAAATTGTACTTAAACGACCCGAACTCCCCTCACCATTTAAATATGCAAATCTTTTCGAGTTGGTCTGTGCCTACATGTATATCGATGATGCGGATCGGAACAGTGTAACTAGATAGTACGCGTACATATGTGCCTGATATCCACAACTGCATCCGTTACAAATGGACTTGAATAACAACAAAAGAGACAATAAAAGCAGAGTGGGCTATAATGCATAGGGGGGCGTAACGACGATTAGCACGAGGTCTCGCCGACCGCCCGTACCCCTAGTAGAAGGTCGATCGACAGTAATCCTTGCGGCCGCCACCACTCAGGAGGCGTGTAAAGGGCAAGAGACTGCCCCTAACACACGTATCTCTCGTCTGAGTTAGACGTTACAAGGGATTCCCGTCGAGTTCGACTCCATACAGGGGCTAAGGGAGACGACAAGCAAAAGAGGAAAGTATAAGAAAGCCCCTCCGTTACACGCAAAAAAGCGCCTGTATGAGCAGGGAAGATGAAAAGATGAGAGGGGACAAGGGTTTATGATGAGTGATGAGGGCCACCATGACAGGAGGGGGATGGGGTGAAACGCGAATGGGAGGAAACTTTGGAACTATCCCAGTTTATATGCTCGGACGGAGTTTGAAAGCCGTGAAGTAAACTTTACTCGTCAGAACACGGTCTTATCAGAACGAGGCTCGCAAAGAACATTCTCCAGAATGAGTGTGGCATCGCACGGAGAAAGGATGAGACTTACTAAACAGAAAATGTTGCCAAATCCTCCGAGAATTTCCACATCTGGATAAGACTCCTTGACTATCGCCTTTTCTGATTGTGCACCACTCTAGTGGAGCTCGAGAAGCAGGGGGATGAGTGTGCAAGGTTTTCGCGCATTGAGTTCGCCAGATTGGAAAGATGAGATGACGCCAGAATTCCCTGGGATGAGGTCTTAGCAAACAAGGCAGTGAAGCGCAGAAAATTGCGGAGAATCTTGATGCTCCAAGGGGAGAGCAGCGAAGACCTGTACCTTTGCGCCCACGACCTGCTTCCTGTCCACTGTTTGGGGGAATTCAAGTCATGCTGAGAGAAAAGGTAGCGAGCAACCCTTTCGGCGATGAATGGCTTAAATCCGGGAAAGAGGTCTGCTTCGACTCCGGAACAGCATCCAGTCATATATCAATAACCAGGGCAAAGTCATGGTGAGATGCGCCCTCCGCGAGAATATCTGTGGGATGTTCAAGGACATGCACCTCCTTTTTGGGGCCGCGTGATAATGGCAATCAAAGAAGTCGTTTAAACTCCAGAAAGAATGGACGCACATGAGTCGCGCTGTGCAAAGAAGTTTGGAGCGTGTTAAACGTGGTCTGGACTCGTAAGAGAAAATATGTAAAAAACGATAAAAAAGAATATAACGAATTTGTACATGGCCGAGCATCGCGGGAATATTCCAATGAAGTCTTTAAGCAGAGCTCTGCCTTATGACAGAGAAGCTCAATAGGATCGACAGGTACGATTGCCGCTCATGCTAAATGATCGTCGTGGTAAAATCGTCAAAAAAGGTGTACGAGTGCGTGAGGGTAAATGTTGCCTTACGATCGTGCACCGCGCAGACTACTAGTAGGGCTATTCTACAGCGGTGTTTGATAAGGGGTCACAGTATCAACTTGACTCTGTTGCTACACGCTCCATCGGGGTTTGTAGTGGTCAGACACAGTTCAATTTAATCGTTAGGCACAGGTCCTACCAGTAACCATGAACTCTCGGGAACAGGTGGGGTAGAAACGTGGATCCAATGCTTGATAGAGATGGAGTTGAGTTCGATCGATTCCTTCCTTACCTTACGAACCTTTTGATTTCTTCCTTTCTTTTGGCAATTTTTCCATATGCATTCACGCCTCCTTCAATTTATACTATCAACGTCCGAGTCGGAGACAGCTTGCTGGATCTTACATAAAGCAATCAAGCGACGTTTTTCGTTGGTTTGAAAAGTCGAAGAATGATGAAGATGGGCGCAGCTCGCTATTGATAAATTCGCATGCAACAACCCCCTTATCGGTTGTGGAGTATAAATCACCCGTAGCATGATACAACGCACTAAGTTAATAGTTGATTCTTTCGCCGTCGGGAAGCACCTAGAGACATACTAACGGCATGATACGTCCGGACTCGACCGACGTTTCAAGTGGATTCAGCCGGAACTGTATTGTGCTTACGAGCCGTAAACACTTACGGTTGAAGTTGAAGTCGTGATACGTCCAACAGAATGGAAGGTCAAACCAAACCTCTCTTCAAATCTTACAATACAATTTTTCAAAAAACTTAATGTGTACAAGGTTGGGGACCTGAAACACAGGCCTGTATACCAAGCTTCTTTGTAATCTCTTAACTTACTTCTTCGCCGAATAGCCGCTTCCTACGACCACGTTTGCTCCTGTCGCACTGGATATATGCGCTACATACCCCTGCGAAAGGACGTCAACGTCTGTGGCGATGCTGATCATGTCAAAGCCCTGTTCGGCGCGCACGCGTGCTTGGTCGCCGTTCGTGCCTGCGATGAAGAATGCAAAAAAAAAGGATCTTGATGGTCGACCAGACGGAGATCAAAGGAGTTGGCAGAACATACAATATATCGCCGCTTTCTTCCCATACTTGTGCGATAACCGAAGAACTTTTTGTATCGCGTCTTCATGAGCGTCACTTCCGAAAGCAACGCCGAGATTCAGAGATAAATCGTACGGCCTGAGCTCAAAAATAGTGAGATCGCGACCTTTAGTGATCTTGATAGAAATCTACCCAATGAACAGCACATCGAGACCCTCGACCTGCGCAATTTCATCAAGATTCGCAACGGCTTCTTTCGTCTCGATCTGTGCAAGTACAACCTTATTTGTCCAAATCAGCTAACTCGCACACGTGAGCCTATCCACTGCCTAAGCACATACCAAGTCCTTCGAACCCTCCTTGTATTCCTCAGGCGTACACGTCTCCCCGAAAGCATGGTGCGTGTACATCGGACCGAAGCCCCTGTTTCCTATCGGAGGGTAGCGGGAACTTGCAACTACTTCCCGCGCACCCGCAGCGTCGCGCAGCAACGGGACCATGAGACCGTGTGCGCCGGCATCGAGCGCGCGCTTCGCCCACCATCCGCTGTCAATTGGGACACGCACGATCGGCGATCGGCCAGCCGCCGAGATTGCAGTTGCATGCGTATACAGCTCCGTGTCCTGGAGACTGGATGCTCGATAAGTCACTAGAGTAAACGTCTGGGGAAGACGTACGTTGATGCGTCCGTGCTCAGCGTCGATCAGGACCCACTAAACGAAGTCGGATAAGATCGAGATGCGGAGCGTGTGTACAAATTTGAAACATGAGTGGAAATGGTGTGGATTTATGTTTAGAGGGTTTATCTGTTAACTCACACTAATACCGGGAGTGCTTGCAATCGTCCGCACGGTGGAGGCGCCGGGTATCGTGTTCCATGCCCCGAAAGCCGTTTTGCCCGCGGCAAACGCTTCTTTGAGCGGGATCTTCATCGGCATTTTGAGACACCCTTTGACCGAGAGCTGTGCTTGAAGCTGGTAAGTTGAGCCGGCGCTGGCAATACGGACGTGAGTCGCAAGGGGGCCGTGGTCGTGGTTTAATCGCACCAATTTGTTTACAGGTGCTCACGGCCCGTTCGGCGGTCAAATGACTCCGAGTCATGCATATAATGCCATTAACGGGCACGTGCACCATTTTCCTCCGTCTTGACTTTCGCCATAGCCGCAACTTATAAACCCTGATATCCGCGAACGTTATTAATAAAAACGGTCGCACGTATGTAGGAGGGGCGGTACAGCCTCACCGTGGTCCGAGATAGCGCATGTTCTCTGATTGGGAATCGGCGAGACTCACTCGGCCACCGTGGAGTCCGGCTTTGGAACAGGGACACGATGATCGAGGAGAGAAAATTTCCTGTAGCAGAAAAACGGTTCATCAACGAAGTATCGGAAATGAAATGCCCCCTGTCGCGATAGTTGCGAGCCTGATCAAGCCCAGAAAAATGAGAGCAGTTAGTTCTCCGGTTACAGGTCCGGAGACTATTGAGGCCGTTACGCACGTGATCCGTTATGTGATATAACGTGACACGCACTCCTGTCACGTTTTGTATCGGCTTCGACTTCAGCCAAGCCTACGACGAACGAGCAACGCAGAGCTCGAGGACGCTGCAGACTCTGATAAAGGCTATTGAAAGGCGTAGGGCATCTCCGTCTATGTGGGTTGCTTGATGTGTTGAAATATGATGAAACATTTACTAATCGTCTAACACTTTCGACTGCCACGATCTCTTCCACCGTTATTTAGGACTATGGCTGCCCCTCCATCGCATGGACCATTTACGCACGCTCCGAGCTCGCTAGCACCCCCGCCTTTACCTCTGGGATGGACGGAACACATAGGTTCGTTTTCCACTACAACCGACTCACAAGACTTTGTCTAATGAGGAACGGACAGCGCCGGGTGGCCAGCTATACTATTTCAATACCGCAACGAATGAATCAACATATGTGCGCCCTCTTCCGACGTTCCCCGTTCCGCAGTTCGCGGCCAGCATGGCTACGCCCCAAATTGGACTTCCCACAGAGAAGAAGGGGAAGAAGGAAAAACCAAAATTGAAGACACCCATCCCTGGGACCTCGTGGCTGCGTGTGAAAACAACGGCTGGAAATGTGTTTTACACGCACACGGAACGGAAGGAGAGCGTGTGGACTGTGCCGGAGGAAATCAAGGATGCCGTCGCCCGCCTGGACCTGGAGGAGAAGGAGAAAGGAGATCTCGAGGCGAAGAAGAAGACGGAGGAAGAAGATGAGCACAGAAAGGCTGTAGAGATGGAGATCGAACGGATTAAGAAGGAAGTTGGAGCGATAGGCAAGCGAAAGGCGCTAGGAGAGCCTGAACCGTTGGGAGAAGTTGTCGTGACGAAGAAAGCTCGTGTTGAAGATGAGGAGGAAGAAGAGAAAGAGGGGAGTGAGTCAGAAGACGAAATGGAGGACTGGCAACGTGAGGCAGCGGCGCAACTGGCCGCGGAGGCAGAGGAAGAAGAGCACCGTAGAAAGGAAGAGGAGGAGCTGAAAAAGCGTGAGGAAGAAGAGGAGCTGAAACGAAAAGAAAAGGAGAGGGGTGTATCAGCAATCAATATGCCCAACCGCGTTGATCTGTCCATTGAGGAGGCAAAGGCACTCTTTAAGGTGAGTGAACCCGTACTCTCCTTTCGGCTACGATTCTAAAGGCAAAACTAAGACCCTCCTCCGCGAGAAAGATATCAATCATCTCCTTCCTTGGGATACCGCTCTTCCTCAGTTCATTTCCGATCCACGTTATGTGCTTCTTCCCTCCGTATCTGCCCGGCGTGATGCATTCGATGAATATTGTCGTGACCGTGGGCGCGAACTGCGGCAGGCGAAGCTTTCGGCGCAGAATGCCCCGACTGCCGAAGAGAACAAGGACCCAAAATCCGATTTCGACAAGCTCCTGCGTGAGGAGGTAAAAAGCACACGCACTAGCTGGGGAGAATGGCGTCGTACGTGGAAGAAGGATAGACGTTTCTGGGGTTGGGGACGCGATGATCGGGAGCGTGAAAAGAGGTTCAGGGAATGGTTGAAAGATCTCGGAGAGCGTGCGTTTCCAACTCACTATTGAATGAGGAAAAAGCTCGACGTGATTAATGTCTTTCTTTTTTCAGAAAAACGTAAGGCCGCACAAAAGGCCGAAGCAGACTTTTTTACCCTGTTGAAGGAAAAAGCCAAAGTCAATGACACCTCAACATGGAAAGACGTGAAACGGGGTCTTGATAGTGATCTGCGGTACGATGCGGTCGGCTCCTCTTCTCTTCGTGAAGAACTTTTCAACACATACGTAAAAACACTGGCGGAAGGTTCCCGACTCTCCTCGGAGGTGAATGTTCCCGGAACGTCAGAGGACGATGAAGCTCTGCGCAAGCGGAAGGACAAAGAACGGAAGGAACTTGCAGTCAGGGAGCGGAATAGACAAGTTAAGCGCGAGCGTGAACGTGTTGAGGCAGAGGCGGCACGCTCGCGTAAAGCTCTGTCTCGCGAAGAAAGTGAACTCGACTTTTTGTGCGCCTTTTCTTATTTGCTATTTTTATAGTGCGTTAAACTGTTGGGCGCTGATCTCGATCTGTTTTTTTACCTTTGAAATTTCAAGGACACTATTGACAGACGCTATCCGCGAGCCATTGGTACGGTTATTGTTATTCCTCCAACAGATGTTAATCTACTTTTATTATGTAGGCGACCTGGGATAGCTCTTTAAACCAATTGAAGACAGATCCACGATTTATTAATTCCATTCTCCCCCATGGCCAACAACAGTCGCTCTTTCACCGACATGTCTCCGCTCTCCGGGCGAAATACACATCCGCGCTGCACGCACTCTTTGTTGCCCACGCACCCGCACTAGACACACCCTTTTCCGCGCTCCCGGTGTCTTCCATACAGGCATCACTTCCCGCAACAAAACTTCATCTCGATCCGGTGCATGACGAAAATGCACGTGCGCTTGAGTATGAGTTCCGCACGTGGCGTGATGAGCGTAACGCTCGAGCGCAGAAGGAATTCCAGGAGATGCTCGGCGAGAACGCGTTCGTCGAGTTCTGGGGACGTATGCGCAAAATGAAGGAAGAGGGAGAGGGCGGGATGAAGGTCGATGTTGGCGCGGAGGACTTAGCAGGAGAGGGGGAGGGAGATGAGGAAAGCGGAAAGATTGACCTTAAGGCGCTAGCCAAGAGCATCGATGTGCGGGAGATTGAAAGGGTGTTGAAGGTTCGCGCTCTGGCCTTGATCGCCTTCTTGGAATCGCGCTGACCTTAAGTTCAAGAATGACAAGAGATACGCAGTCTTTGATCATATTCCTGAGCAGCGTGAGGAATGGGTCAGGGTAAGTTGCGAATTAATATAGAAAGGGTAAGTCTGGCTGATGTGTTAACTAGGCGCATGTTGAGAAGTTAGTGGCGCCCAAATTATCTGTACACACTGCGGAACAAGGGTATTAGCCAATTAATATCGACATCCTGTGCCTCATTATTTTCGGAATTTACTAATCGTTTCAAAACTGTCAGTTCTGCATCCCGCGCACGGAAAGTCACGGATGTGGAGAAAAGAGCAACGCGCAGGGACGGCTGGGGCATTTGCTCCTTCCGAACGTATGGAAGCCCGAAAATTGATTAATACTTTTCGCTTTACGGGACCGGCGACTTGGCCAAACTTGAGACTATATCTGTCAACATTTAGCTCGGCCCGTGCTGTGCGAGCCACTCAGCGATTTGGAAAATAGATTTAATCTCGATACCTTCAAGGCCCCACACGGGTGACAATTCAAATCCGCTGACTTAAAGAACTGTCTAAAAATCGACGTTTCAGACTTAGTAATATTCCGTGATCTCTGATACTTTAAGGAACATCAGGCCCATCTCTTCAGCGCCCCGGTTATTTCTATCTTCAACGAGATAGGATGTAAATGACACCTTTCAATTCCTCCCCAGTCTCCACCAATTGGCATGTGAGGATCTCGACCGTAAAGGTTGACGGCAGTACAAACATGTGGCTCGAGCGCGTCGCGTCTATGTGGGTTTTGATCCGCAACTTGATCAGTAAAGGGTCGTGTACAGCCTCCAACAGATACATATATGTAAGCTTGTCAATTACTTCAAATAGTACACCCGGTTACTGAGTACGAGTATAAAGGTCCAGCCAAACTGCGTTCACTCACCAGACATCCCCCGCTACAATATCGACAATGCCCAAACAAACTATCTTTCTCACTGGGGCTACAGGTATGTTGCCTTTGTCTTTGCCCTATTCCACATATCATTTCTGCTTGCGTGTACCCCTACTGACGGGCGAGTCCACGAAATGAAGGCTATATTGGCGGGTCCATCCTTTGGCGTCTGCTGCGCCATAACGATGTGAAAAGCTTCAGAATAAGGGCTCTTGTGCGCGACGTCGCGAGGGCGAAGCGACTTGCTGACGAATTCGGTGTTGATACCGTCGTGGGCAATCTTTCCGAGCTTCGAAAGCTGGAAAGCCTTGCTGCGGAGGCCGACTATGTCATTACAACCGTGAGCCTAAGAATGGTATAGCAGTCACATCCGGTAGACTAACCCGCTGCGC
The DNA here is from genome assembly GCA_002794785.1 of Coniferiporia sulphurascens. Classification (NCBI taxonomy): domain Eukaryota; kingdom Fungi; phylum Basidiomycota; class Agaricomycetes; order Hymenochaetales; family Hymenochaetaceae; genus Coniferiporia; species Coniferiporia sulphurascens. The sequence goes on along the minus strand of NBBA01000007.1, from coordinate 1,857,698 downwards.
TTACATGCAAGGCTAACATTGTCGACTATTCCGCTACCAAAGCTATCCTAAAAGGAATGAAGGAGCACTGGAAATCTACCGGAAAGGTCCCCGTACTCATACAAACGGTATGCCTCTCTTGAACCTGTTCTCAGTGATTGCCTAACTGGATTGCATACAGTCCGGAACCGCTATCCTCGATGACGACGCTGCCGGGATGTTCACTGGCGAGAAAGTCTATGACGATACGAAAGTAGAGGAACTAGAAGCTCTTCCCGTCTCCCAGCCCCACCGAGAGGTTGACTTCGCTGTCATATCAGCGGACAAAGAGGGTATGTCGTCCTACCGAATATATGGTGTATTTCCATACTAACCGTCTGTCCGTCATCCGCAGGTTATGCAAGGACATACCTCGTGTATCCATCGACCGTTTATGGTATTGCGAAGAACGGACTCACGGACGCGAAGCTCCAAAATCCGGTCTCCATCCAAGTGCCGCAGATCATTCGCGCTGGTCTTGATCGTGGGCAAGGAGGCATGGTGGGTCTCGGCAAGAACATGTGGCCAAATGTGCATATTGACGATCGTAAGTTTTCTCATGCTTCTCTTCCCATTATCTTAACTAGTCTGAAACATGGGGATATTTGCTCACGCTGGTAATCAGAGGCGGACCTTTACCTTACTCTGTTCAATAGAATCCGCGCCGACCCAGGGAGCGTACCTCATGGCCGTGACGGGATATACTTCGCCGAAACCGGCGAACATAGACTCCATGATGTCTACAGACGCGTTGCGGAGGCTCTTGTCTCGCTTGGGAAGGGTAAAAGCCCTGAACCAACTACATTTACTCGGAAGGAGTTCCTGAAGTATTTCGGAGACGGGGTAAGCACATCTACTAGTCTGTTTTTGATGTACTCAAGTTAAAGTTTGTTCGTGGTGCCTTCATTAACCTCCAGCCTGACTTCTACGGCTCGAATTCCCGGTGCACCGCGTCCCGGGCTCGGTCCATTGGATGGAAGCCTTCCCGGAATACATCCGACTTTATGGCGTCAATAAGGCCAGAGGTGGAGGCACTCGTCTTCCGTGAGCGGAAGAACTGATCCCACACCGCCGTCCGGTGAGATCGGCGGTGACAACCAGTTGTAAGGCATATTCGTCTTGTGGGAGGCAAACCACTACCTGGTATCAGAACTAAGCCTCTTTTTATGTAAATAGTTTCTTTCTTTCGTCCCTTCCTCATGATCTTGTCTTTTCAATTGTGCATTAATATGCTGCACGGTTCAGCTTGTAACTGTTCTTGGAGTAACAATTTCTAGGTAATATTAATGCTTAGTCAGCTTTTGCCCTCTTCAGATCTCTGAATACAATTTGACTTCTTGTGGTGTTCCCAAAGATTACGACACCCAGAAGTCTTCTTTCTCGAGCCCTTCATACTCATTAGTGTTGTACGATTGTGGCCTACATAAACAGTGAAGATATGCAGAAAAATTTTCATTGATTTTCAAAATCTTGACGTTTCGGCCGATATGGTGACAAAAGGTGTCACATCCGCGGCCAGCGGTATACATAGATAGGCTCCCGGGCCCTCCCCGAGGTACGTGTTTGACCAGAACGGTTGACTGTAACACTTGTCCACGACGCTCAGCGCGCGATCATCCATTCTGTCTCCAGACGCAGTTTTGCAGTCTCAGAACATCTCACACGTGCCTAACACGGTCTTCATATCAGCAAGATCCAAACGATAAATGGAACACGTGCTTCCCCATGCGGGGTTTCCCGCAAAGCTCAGACTGCCTCGCTCGAGTAAGTTGCAGCCCTTGTTCTTTGCATCCGTTGCCCTCATCCGCTATCCCCATATGTAAAGTATCACGCATGGGATTCAGCCGTGGATGATGGTGATGGGACCGCGTAGCGCTCAGCCGACTCACACCACCGTTTCGCTTGAGTCCGTGTTACCTTTCTCCATGCTTCCGAAGCTCAACCGCAGGCTGAGTACGAGGACCAGTCCATCAGATTAATATCTGAGGATGATACCCGATACGAAAGCTCTCATGGCCTTTTTATAGCTTTTGCGCTTCAGGAAGAGATACCTTCGGTCGCTCAATTCGAAATCTTTCGTACAACAGCTGGCGGAGGATTTTATGGATCTTCCGATGAGCGGCTCCAAACGGATCTCACATCCGGACGAGGCTGTTTGCTTCTCGCTCCCGTCGGCGCTGGGAATCAACACTGCGAGGCTATGGAAGAAGTGACACCGGACTTTCCCGTGCTATCTGCGTCCAGCGGCTCCCACCCTTTCATCGTCTCTCTGCTCTGTCGCTCGTTATGGTTCTTTGAAGATGGCGCCTGGTATGGCAGGTACCAATACCCCTCTTTTTATAAGTTGATTATAATCAACCACGGCAAGTAGGTACGAAGCCGACACGCGAGAAATCAAGCACGTGTACACCCCAAAGATATTACTTGGCATCCAAGTATCTTGCGTTGTTCCATGCTTAACTGTCTTCCCGGGATCAAGTCCACGTGCGAGCTTGAAAACGGATCTGAAAGGTCTACAGACACCACGAGAAGATCGGTCTACCTGAAGACCTCATACGGAGACAACAAAACGCGATGAATACTGCAGCCAACAACGCGAAGTGAGTTGAGGTGGCGTACCCAAGAATCCTTGACCTTGAAGAATGTACGTCGTCCTTCCACTAACACTTCTATGTGATTCATCGCCTTCCAAGTTCCAACCCATGCGCCCCGTCTTCCTCGGATCCACTTCTCCAGTCATCAGGACGGGATGCTTCGATCTAGAAATCATCATCTATGCGATGTACACACGATCACCGCCAAAATATGATTTGGAGCTCGTGACGCAGGTAAGGCGCAGTATCACATTGTTCTGATTCTTATGCGGGGCTTCACCCCTCGTTATCTTTATCGCCTTTAGGCCGTAAAACTAGGATGATCTGATGGGGATTATTGTACCACCTACAGGGCATAGCGAAGGTAGAGCGGATTGTTATCGTCTTGTTCATTCTTATCAAGTCCTGCGGCGCATGTCATCATCGTAACGAGATTTGCTCGTCGTCCGCGCCGTTGGAGCGTCGGTAAGCAAGAAAGATATGCCAAATGGAGCACCTTCCCCGAGGTAGAAACCATATGCGTAGCAAACTCGTCACTAGTGGAGGAAGCGACCCGGACTCAAGTCTTGAGTTTCAGGCAGTGTTCGTGGATGCTGAAGATCGCCACGCCTGACGCTACTTGCACGGCTTCCTGGCGATGCCAATAACTTCTGTATTTCCAGGTAGAGTCTACTCGAAGTGAACGCTGTCCACAGTCTGTGCGAGGCGCGGAGAGAAGGTAGTGAGAGTCTCTGCTGCCGTCGCGTTTGACCTTTAACTCGATCAAAAACCATAAGGGAATCTCAGCCACAATTCCCGGATATGGCAGTAGCCTGTTTGGTTTAAGTTGGTCACACCCCAAATCAGGACCTCCTTGTGCTTTGCCGTCTTGTTGTTTTCCCCCCGAAGAATCTAGCGCACATTGCGGATCAAGCTACTCCGCCGAAGCGCTTAGCCGAACCCAAAGAACAATAAGCGAAGCATGCGAAAACAAGTGTCGCCTCATATTGTGCTGCTGCGCTTAACCTTCCTTCACAGCCGAGCCGATTATGAATGACCCTTGAGTTCTTGCGAATGGATTCTACAGCTTTGCACTCGACCACCCCTGAGTGGTGGCGCCTTACTACGGCCGCAATACTGCACATGGCCTGAGCAGGTACATAAAACTCGTCGGCTCCCGTTCTGCTTTCCTCGTCCCTACCCCCACTCAGAGGCGCCCCTCTCGTAATCTTAACTTTACTCGCAGCCTCTTGACGAGCTAGCTGCCCTTTTAATCTATTTGACATGTCCTCAATTGCAGCTCCACACATCAGCGTACCCCCTACTTTCAATGCCCTCGACCCTTTCCAACGCGCTCGTCTCGTTCGTTCGACCCGCAAGCTCGGACACGTCCTTGGGACGACACCTATTATCTTTGTATCTGACTTCAATGAGCTTCTACCCATAGGCCCTAAACCTAGTGGCTCTGGCAGTCACAGCGTCGCCCCGTCTCACACTAAAAGTCAGGCGGCGAAGTTGAAGGCCAAAGCGACACGCAGGCACGGTTCGCTCTTTAACGCCCCGATTTCTCTCAACCCAACTGCGAATAACTCATCGTCATCACTATCATCACTGTCCTCGACGTACTCGCAAGTTTCCTCCGCGAGTACGACTGCCCTCCGCGAAACTAAAGGATTCTCTGCCCATCGCCAGCGCAAAGCCGATGCCCCCGCGCCACTCGCGCTTCAGCCACCCAACCCAGCTCCCACAGAGCCTATCGATGCACCGCTCGATACTTCCAAGAGTTCACAGTCTTCCCCCGTTCATCAGCTTCAGTCATTTTCAAATGCGGGTTCAGTCAGGCGGCACGGTCGGTCGCGCAGTGGCTCTACCATCCTCTCGGCATTTGGTACCGGCACAGGCGTGCCGACGCCCCTCACCCCATCTTTCCGTCTTCGCGCAGCTGCGAACCCGACGCATCGTCGCCAAAAACTCCAAAAGCTTACTCGCACACTCGGGGAGAACATTCCACCTTCTCTTGTCTTTCCCCCGCGGCCTCGTGTAGACCTCCCTGCCCCCCCATTAATATTGGCCACGCTCGAGCCTTCCAAACCGTCCACGTCCGGAAACTCGTGCGATAAGCCGAAGCCGGTCTCGCGATCTCGCAATAACAGACGTCGTAGCGCTTCACTCAGCGCATTATACACGTCCGACGCCAATGTTCGCGTTCCTCTCCTTCCTCCCTCACAGCTTCCTGCCCGGAATCCCAAGGGCTCGTCGCGGTGGGAACCTCCTACCGAATGGGCCGATGGGCCGACAGACGTTAAAAAGTGGGAGGAAGGCGACAACGTACTAAGCATATGGAAGACGGACGAGTACGACTCCGTGATGTGCCAGCTGCGAGCCTTGCGGAAATAGATGGCTGGAACGGTTGCACACGTAAAACCATACAGCAGGCTGGTGCGATAACGCCGAACCTGTAAGGGTTCTATGCATAGCGGCGTTTTTTATGCTTTTTCTCCATTATAATCTGCATTGTTCCTTTCTATGATCGCAGCATTTCCATCTCCTTTTCTCTTCCATGCGATTCACATTTCTTCGCTGCAATCTTCTTCGGTCTGCCATCTGTGTTTCCTCTTGTATTTTGGCGTATTTCATCTCTCTCCCTAGGAGCCTTCTCGCGCAGGTCGTCACTTGTACGGTGCCTTATTCACTTATTATCTCCCCTTGAATCGCTCCAGCTCTTTTTCCTTCCTTTAACACCCACATAGTCTTCCGATCGTATACCAACACATCTGACCTACTGTATGTAATATTTAGTGTGTTTTGAACGTCCTTTCTGCGCTTTATAATAGAACTAATTATACACTTATCGACTTTGCATCAGCGTGACGGAGCCGTCTAGTATACGTACCTGTTCAATGTACAAGATGCATCAGAAAGACGTTGCTCGCTGTTTATGTGTCTTTGGAAGTTCGCTAGTACCATGCTTCGACTTTTGGACCAGCTGGTGCGTCTACAAGTTAAATACGAGGCTTTAGCGACTGTCCTGACACAGTTACTATGCCGGGTATGAAGGACGGACACCGGACTGTCAACAGACGTTTAAGGAATGTCCGTCCGTGCAGCTGATGAAGCCACTAGAAAACTGACGGGGCCACTGTGTGTATAGGATAATCTCTAAGATGAACTTACTTCGTGCGCCTTGTCGCAAGTATCCTTAAGTTGCGCCGTGGAAGGTTCACTGCGAATTACTATAGCCGCGGATACCGCGACTCATACGGATTCGCATCTTCGGACGCAGAATCAATATCCCAAGTTACATGTGACTTTATCCGTAGGTCGTCACTCGATTTAAACCACTTTGATACTTGGTGTCATTTTTTGGAGAGTATTTGGTCAACCTACAGCTGAAAATTCCGTTCGACCGAGTGAGTCAGAATGGCTTAGTCATCACAAAACAGGCGTGAAAGCTCTGTAGTGCGGACCTGAGGCAGCGGTCGACATCGTAAGGCGAGGCCGAGCTAGACTCAAGACATTTTGCGCTTTCTCCTATTGCGCACCAGCTTTCAAGTGGCGATGGGGCCGAGTCCATCTTCCCGGCCCTTCTATCTCGGTGTCCCGGTCGTCGGTATCGCTTGAACGCTTTCACTTGCGATGTAACGCGGTAACCTGACATTCCTGTGGTTCATGGGTGGATGATGGAGCACCGTCACGGTGGTGGTTACCCTGGGAGTGGTGGGCAGCGTTCCTCTGCATTGTCGAAGGAGAAGCAGCATGCTTAGAATGGAAAGCGAAGGTACGTGTTTCGCGTGTTGGACATGAGTTTAACTCGTGCCCAAGAGAACGTTGAACAATAGGACTGCAGGCCCTGATGAAGTAGAGCACTGCGTTATCACACCTCAGGCTGGGTTATAAAGCTATACATAAGCTGTGGTTTAGCCGAGTCAGGGTCTTCAAATGGGAAAAATCCCGTCTAAGTTTGATTTGGTCCGTATAACGCATGTATCAGGACACATGTATAAGGTCAGAAGAGGGGGTATTAATACCGGCGCCGTCGAGAATCGTTTTTGCATCGCCTACTTGTGACTTACTTCGTCTACCAGCTACACCCCTGAACATCCACATACACGAAAATCAGCCAGAGGCTCTGAACGTGACTTTAAGCACAATGCCCCGCGTTCAGTCGCCAATGGTGTCCACAGTCAAGAGAGGCCAGGATCGAGCTGTCGGGTGCTATGAATGTAGGCGAAGGCACGAGAATGTCAGACAATTCCCAACTTTTCTTACCTCATCCCCTTAACTGTGCCTTCATCATGCAGTGCGAAGTCATTTCCAGTTCTGGAGCTTGCTTGCGTTGTGAAACCCAGGGATCCCATTGCAGCCTTGTTTCCAGAGCAAGATCGATTAGCTTGCAATCAGGCTCTGCTTTATCCTCCAATCTGCCCCAGTCTCTTGTCTCAGATTTCTTGGAGAGATTTCTTCTTCGTCTGGCACATCTAAACCTTACAGGGAAGGTCACCAATATCAGTGCTGGGATGCAGAGTCATGGGGGCTACAGCGATATTTTTACTGGGTATTGCTCTACTTTGCCATCAAACGGGAAGGTGGCAATCAAGAGACTCCGCGTGCATATGGCGGGAGATAAAAAATTCCAAAAGGTACGTAGCTGTCGTTCGCCCGTATTATTAGTGTTTTCATGCCTAGTTTGGCGTCCAGAAATTGGTGAAGGAGCTGCACATTTGGGCCAAACTCGATCATCCGTATATCCTTCGTTTTCTCGGCTTCTTTTTTGAAAGCAATGACTACCCGTCATTGGTTTCGATGTGGATGGATAATGGTACAATTCTCGAATACCTGAACTCACATCCAGATTGCGATCTTCAGAAAATGGTTAGCAATGCTTTATAGTTACGCAACAATCTCCCTCAAATTTACCATACACAATAGGTATTGCATATCGCCGAAGGAATCGAATATCTTCATTCCGCTAATGTCGTACATTCAGACATCAAACCTGTGAGTACTAGTTTCAATGTTGTCACGAACTTGTCTTGACGTCATCACAACAGGATAACATACTAGTATCCTCGTCGGGTGAACCACGTATATGCGATTTCGGTATATCCCGCATGCTGGTTGAGTCGAAATCAACCAGCCTCGGTGGCTCGACGACTGGAGACCTGAAAGGCACCGTCCGATATATGTCAATCGAACTACTCAGTGCAACGGATGAGGAACCACACACTTACTCCAAGGCATCTGATATCTGGGCGTTTGGCATGACCCTTCTTGTGAGGCGTTTGCGATGATCAATATCTTAGTAAATATATGCTTACATGTCTACAACTAGGTACTATTGACCAGGAAACCGCCATATTATCACATTAAAAGCGACTTTAGAGTTGTTCCCATAATCACGTCTGGTCAACTTCCCCCTGTTCCTGATGATTTTGAATCATGGTCCGAACTCTACAAGCTTTTGTGGGAATTGTGTGCCGACTGCTGGAATAAGCTGCCATCGATGCGACCTTCAATGTCCTATACGGCCTCTGTGCTCAGGCTACCTTTTCAGCAGGCCGGTGCCACGAGCGTCTCGTGGCAGATGTCGGCGGATGGCCATATGCTGGGTAAAATAGAAGGTGGCTTTACTCCCCTGGGCTCGTCGGCGCAGCTTGGCAGCCCATCCTCACCTATTAATCCAGCGAATCTAGAGAACCACAACGGCCGACTGTACAGCACACATGCTGATCGAGGCTCTATTAATGGCTACAGCGATGGGAGCGGTGCATTCGCGCCAAACTCCGCCGCATCATCGAGCATGCACCTCTCGATCGATTTTGGAGCGCCTGATCAGGAGCAGCAGCAGCACCTGAATGATGTAATATCTTACACCCAATACGGCGATGGTCATCCACCGCCTTCTCGAGGTGGTAGAATTGCGACATCGTTCGACTTGCTTTATATTAATGATCCCAGAGCACCGTCTAAATATAATAATAATGCCCACGGTCCAGAAGGCGACGCGCCTTTCCTTACGCAACATGCCATGAAGCTTCCCCCGCAGGACTCGATGCCAGGTCCATTCCAAACCTTCTCAATTACAAAGCCCGCGCGATCGCGAAGCCAAGATTGGTTCAAAACTCGCTGGCCGGACCCGGACTCGGACTCGGACTGTGACTCGGACTAGCTCAGGCAAACACCGAAGGCGGAGCTCATAAATAACCAGCTGTTATGCGATGCAGCCAACGCCAAAGCGCAGTCTTCCCGGTTTCCATGTGCCCTCGCGCTTTCTCCTTCATTCTTAGCCTAATCACTTTGTTTCTCCCCCTCCCTTCGGTCTACACCTGTACACCAAATACCTTTCTCTAGTTCTTCTGTCTTGCTTGTGACCGCTTTCAGCTGTTGGTACAGTCTTGTATGCGCTTTTCCGTATAATCAACAATCTATCTTTCTTTGGACCCTCCAAGATTCATCATGCAAACAGTAGTCTAGCATATTTTGTCTGTGGCGCAAGTAGCGTGTTCGCACATTTAAAGTAGAGAAGTCTGTGATGGAACAACGCACAGACTTTATCGTCACTGTCAATGGTATTGAAAACGTACTGTACACTTGGACATACATGGAGGGTGAGAGCATTCAATAGTTTTAAATTAAATCGTCTCGTTTTGATCTTACTAGTTCAGTGTACACAATGTCTACGTTGCAATACGAAAACTTTCGACGAATGAACCCCGTATTCGTGATTCCAGAGTAACATGGACCCTCATGTGCCACCTTTAGCAGTCTAAAAACCCGGGAGGAAGGGGGCGGAATAGATACGCATCGACCGAGACAATACATGTACCCAAGTATATGGCATCCTGTCGGTGCGCTTGTGCCAGGAGATATTGCACCACGGTGCAGTGCATAGTCAGGGTGGGTTGAATACATGGAACATTGTCAAACAGACTAGTCCGCGTGTGCCTGGCCTGTGGCAGCTATTCCTGGACTTTAAGTTCATTTAAATCTGATGGAAACAAAACAAGTCGCCAATCGACCGCTGGTCATTCTCCGACGGCACTGTAAAACCCCAATTGGAACCCAGAGCGGAGGCGGGGCTTTTGGATGAATAACTTGAGGCCGTGATAAAATGTTTGAGGGTATATGTCTGTTTGGTGTATCACACAGTGTGTGGAACCTCAGACTACAATTGCATTGGGTCTCTATATGCGAAGCTACACTGGTTCAAGAATCGTGAACATTTTAGAAAACGAAACTGAATAAGGTCAGCGGGCGATTTTCTGAGACTCAGCTTGTAACTATGCAAGAAATGCAAACAGTAAATGCAGAACATCGGAATATTAATTAACTGTACCAGGAGTCCTATACTATGCGGGTAACCGTCCCTTTTCTTTGGAATCCTGTCAAAACAGAACACTCACCGAGAAGCTCAACACTCCGCAGGGTATCTGTCCCGGACCCTTAGTCACTGGGAGGTACTCAAGGCACATAATTTGCAGTGACGCATACCTAGGAACAGTCTCGACACTTTAAGCGTATGAGTTCAGCAGAGATTTATGAGGAATTGCAGTCATGTCTGTATCCAGAGATGGGCTGGTGTAGCGGGTACAGTACCTACCTGTCTTGTCGCATCTCGCGCTTCCTTCCTGCGGTCCCATTTCCCGGTATCCATTGAGAGAGGGTGTCAGCAGAAAAGGGTTTAGAAGTGGACCTTAGGAGCACCGAAAAGGCTTACACACTGGCAGTTGCACGCAAGTATATTCGGCCCGGTTGTCAGACTTTAGTCGGAGACAAGAGCGGAGCTTCTGGCTAAGGCTGAGGGGTAAATGTGGAGGATAGAAAACACCGTCGTGAGTCGCGACGTCAGCGCACGCGTCTAGCACTTTTACATGTGGCTTACAAAGGCTTGGGATGATTTCGAGTACTGACAGGGGTTAGCGTTAGCGCAATGAAGAAGTTAAGGAATAATATAGCCACTTACAGTTAACGGGACCCCAGTGCTAAATATGACCTCTAGGATGATTTTACCTTGTGCACATTACAAGCATCCCTAAGTTGTGTCACGGCGGAAGGGCTTTTCGCAGACGCCACACCGTAACTCAAGGATTCGCAATGACGGGAGCAGAATCGATACCTCAAGTTACATGAGACCTCCTCTTTAGTTCGTCATATATTTTGTTTGTGCCAGGCCGTTACAATGTGTGTCTTTTCCTCGGAGAGGGGGTACGTTCAACGGGCCGCAAGCGTTGGCGAGTCCTTCCTACAGGTGTTTTGTTTGGTCGAAGATAGAATGGCTTAGTCATCAAAGAACAAACAATACGGTTCTCCGGCCCGCAAGGCGGTCCGAAGTGTAAGGTGGCCGGAAATTGCCGTGAAAACTATGCTTGTACTGCCTTGCAACCTCGAGGCAACAAATTTTGCAGCTTGTCAACCGGCACGTTGTATGAAATTGGCAATGGTACTTACCTTCCTTTTCATCATCCCTCGTATCTCCCGCTCGTATTTCCAAGAATACTTTTTGGCACCGGCTGGGCAGGTTGATCGGCTAATGGATGCTGACAACATCCGATGCATCACAAAAAACAAGAAGATCACTGATGGCGGTGCTCTAGTATTAACTCTGTCGCCCCTTTCTATAACCACAGCATTCCTATGCCCTTTCTCTTTTCGTGAAATTAGCAGTGCTACACTCTATTGAAATTTTCTCTAACCATCAGGAAGTAGACCCGCTCTAACCCCCGGATCGACCCTCGACCCGACCCGCGGGTCAGCGGGTCAGGTCAGGGGTCGCTGTGCTGCCGCAACGTGGTGGGTATCTAGGCTAGAGTGTTCAGATTAATCAACCTAATATGACCCGGAGTTACGGTGGAGTGAGATGATGCGCGCACGCCCTCCGGGTATGTTTGCTTTATTCGCACCCCTTCTTCCAATTCACACCATCCTTTTGGGTATAAGGGACGCTATAGTACAGTTTTTCCCCTTTCTTCGTCAACTGCCCACAGCACAATCAAACAACTCTGGATTTATGCGAAAGCCCGAAGATATCATGTGGCCACACACTCCCTGTGCTTCAGTAAAGCGAACCAATGTTCCACTTCATAGCAAGTCCTCCGAGTCTTGACCGACTGCCGTCCAAGGGAGCCACAACACTCTTGCTCGCGTTTCCAGAACCACTACCATAAAGTCAGTCCTTTATCAAGCTCCCCATGTTTTTCGCTTCCTGTTTCTTATATGCATTTTAAAACACAATGTATTATGGCAGTCGGTGTGAGACCCGCGATCCTGCAAACCGGAACGAACTCAACCCAGTCTGCACTACTTTTTTCAACCCATTAGCCGGCTTCACCACGTTAGGCAGCCTCCCCACCACATTGGGCAGCCTGAGTCTTCTCAACGCGTTAGGAAGCTTGAGCCTCCTCAGCGCGTTGGGCGGCCTCCTCTCCGTCTCATTCAGTTCCGTTAGGCGGCCTCGTGACGTTCTAGAGGCAACCCTCATTGACATGCACCACTTGAATCTTGCGGGAACGATTAGCGATACTGGCTCTGCAATGCAAGACAGCGGGGGGCACAGCGATATTTTTACTGGGCGTTGTTCAAGATTGCTATCAAACGGGAAGGTAGCAATTAAACGCGTCCGTGTGCATAAGAGGGAAGATAAAGAAACTCGGACGGTGTGTAGATATTGCATATTTGCGCGATCGGAATTCTTATATCTCATCTGACGTCCAGAGACTGGCAAAAGAGCTGCACATCTGGGCAAAACTAGACCATCCATACATCCTTTCTTTTATCGGGTTTTTCTTCGGAGATAATGACTATCCAATGTTGGTCTCGGTGTGGATGGAGAACGGTACCATCCTTAAATATCTTGGCTCACATCCGGATTGTAATCTTCTGCAAATGGTGAGCAATCGCCTCATAATTGAGAATGGGATTCCTCTAAATGCATCAATGACAGGTAACACGTATTGTCGAGGGTATTCAATACCTTCATAGTAAAAACATTATACATTCCGATATCAAACCCGTGCGCACCAGTTTTCAAAAGAACTAATTTCAAACCCATTCTTACGCCGTTCGAGCAGGACAACATTTTGGTATCCTCGTCAGGTGAACCTCGTATTTGCGATTTTGGTATATCCCACATACTCGACGATTCAAGTAAGTACGACTTTGACTCAACAAATGAATGCCTGAGTGGTACCTACCGGTACATGGCGGTCGAGTTATTAAATAATGCGGATCAAGAGTTCGACGTTTACTCAGAGGCATCTGATATGTGGGCATTTGGTATGACCGTTGCTGTAAGCAATTTATTGGGGCTAGGACTAATATTTTGTACAACGCGCTCAACCCCTCCCATAAACAGCACCTGTTGACGGGGAAACCGCCATATTCACATCTTAGGACGGATGCCCAAGTGATTATTGCCATTGCAGTGAATGGTGAACTGCCCCTCACTCCTAATGATTTCGAGACGTGGACATGGTCTTATCAGTACATGTGGAGACTGTGTAATACTTGCTGGGAGAGCTCACCATTGATGAGACCTTCCGCATCCGCCATAGCTCTGTTCTTAAAGGAGCCTACATTATTGTTCGTGTCCTAGCGCAGTACGAATGCGGGCTAGGGGTGAACTGAGTTTCGGGGACATTACACTGTAGGGTTAAATGCAGTGGTAATCTCGTTGGATGAATGCAACAGGGCAGCTTACATTCCGGTTCTTTCCCATCCATTTTATCAAAGACGTCGGAGCATCCCTCTTTCTTCCGCTTTTCTCTTCTAGCCCCTCTTTTAATTTGAGGGACGATCATTTGTAAAAGTAACGTCATATTTCACTGAAGATAACCACTCAATTCGTGCAGCCTTCATATCGCCCCGCTGACCCAACTTATATCTCAGCCGCTGTCGTAGAAGCGCTGACGAGACCACAATTCAGATACAATTTATACGAACGCCGCAGGACCAGGAAATCGTAGCGCAGACGAGCGAGGAACTCCCTGGTCTGGACGACTGAAGCCAAGTGACCATCGCGTTTGCAGTCCATGCAGGCACCAATGCTTAGTCAGAGTGCGTTCTGCGGCGCCCGTGGTAAAAGAAACAGCAACAAAAATCCGTATTCACGAATGTATTGGTGTACAAGTCATGCAGTCGTATAACTGTAACACATATACTGTGGATTTCAGCCCGAATAAGAGTATTCCACGCCCGCGTTCGTGCTCGTGATTGTAAGGCGGGTCTGAGAGCAATCTAAACAGCTGTGCTGTTGCAACTTGAAAGCCGCGGCTCCGACCTCTCTGTCCCACGTGCCTTCAAGCTGTTTTGGGGCGAGGCTCGGAAGCTCAATCCGAAAATGGCCGGTCCTCTGCCGTCCACCCAGCAAATCTGCTTTTCATCTCGACTGTACGCACTCCGAGGCCTTGTTATGCGTCTTGAAGAAAGGGTCTTTCACCCCCCATCTTAGCTGGTGGCTCACGCTTGGATTGAGGACCCGAAGCCCAAAGCTCGTTTCCGATTCTATCTGTCGCGTGTATCGCTTTAGGAGGATGAAATGTGTATGTGATCGACTCTGCTTTTGTTTTTATAGTACGGCGTGTCATGATAGGCCGTTGCAATATGTGGGCCATCGTATCGTCCCGAAAACGGTGACCGGTGCCTCGGTGGAATGTAGGACTTAGGCCCCGTTTGTTTGAACTTGGGTGCGCCAATCGTGGCTCGATCGTGACAGAATGAGCCTAATGTTGACTATCAAAGCTTTTGCAGATAATTTCGCGCTGCATAGTGTATCCAGGATATTTCCGTACCGAAAGGATATCACTGGTTTTCCACTTTAATTCTTAGCGGATCGGCCAGATCCTGCCTATGCCCGGCGGGAGATTCTGGGATGCAGTCACCAATGGACGGATGAATACTGGAGATCTGATGTGCGTGACTACAGTGGAAAGAAGGGGCTGATGAATCATCCTGAGGGTTGTCTATCTTTGTCTTTGTCTTCACAAACCATGAGTATGGCACGAGGATGATTTTCAGGCCACTAGTACTGTGTGCCACCGCCCGTGGCCTCTGTTTCTCAATGGCCACCCTCGCCAACTGTCACAACTCAGGCTGGTTAGTTGAATCGGCGGGCCTAGATCTTGGTTAGTGGCGGCGCGTCCTCAGCGACAAATCCGGCCTCGCACAACAAACTACTGGTAGAAGCACGCGCGAGCGTGGCTAATTTACCCGAGCCACGCGCTTAGGTCAGAGTATGTCCATCTTGCCACTAAGGCCACCGACCATTCTTCCCGGGCATGGTTACGTATCGAGGCTTTGGCCTTTATACTGTACACTTTTAGCAAGCGAGATGACCTCCGACCACCTGGCCCTAGTTCACAAGTATTGCTTTCATACAACGATAAAGCGTCTAGACGAGGCTCGAGTAGGCTATATAAGAGCTGAGTTAAGCTTTCCCATATCCCAACATTAAACCGCTCCAGCGCCCAGTCACTCCAGGACTGCTCCTCCTATCATTCGCTCAAATCATACACCTATCCGCCTTCCGACAAAGCTATGCCAGCCAACAGCAGAAGAGGAAACGGGGCTTTCGAAAATCTGACGCATAGCTACGGCCAGGGCATCGTTGTTCCCGTGCTATCGTACGATGCCCCGACTCATCCACAGCCCAGGCCGCCGCTTCCCCCTCAGCGTGCGCCTGAGGCTCCCTCCCCAGCCTCAATTCCGACTCCGGCGCAACCCTTGGGTGCGACATTGCGGATGAAGAGGAAACTGGTCACACTTACAAAGCTCGATCTGAGGAACTTGAAGAAATAGCATCGATGAGGTCGTGATGTTCGTCCGTCTCTGGGAGGAGGACGAGGGCCGGGGAGTGAACGACCGATTTATGGAGCACAGGAAGGAAACAAAAGAGAAAGCGGGTACTAATTTACCAGGATGGGCGTGAGTGAAAATAGGGACGACAAGCTCAAATTTAGGTTATGGTACACGATACTCTGTGTAGGCTCCGAGAGGAACAACTGATGCTTAAACAGACGGAGGAATTCTTAACTGTCGAGCTTCAGTAGCTGCCCTGTGTAGCACAAACATCGAACCTTTTTCACAAATATAACTCTGCCATGATGGACTACCTTCGCATTCAGAATCTGACCTTTGACATAATCCAATACAAGGGCGGTGTTTACTTTCATGTGGTTATTAGGGCTTCTTGTATCTGCATCTGGGGAAATAATGCTGACGAATTATAGTCCGTGGTTAAGAACAGCCTGAGCGGCCTCGTGTCACGTAGGAGTCGAACACTTCAAGTGACCATCCCACAACTGACACAGAACAAATGGCAAAGGTGGTAAATATCGATAGTCCACGGTACTGTTTTCTCTTCATCTGCTTTTTCGCAGAGTCACTGCTTTCAAATAGCCATTAATCATAACCAAGGGAAATCGTTGACGTGCCATTCATTCTCCAACCCCTGGGCCACAGTTTCCCCACTCTTCAACAATTTTTGAGTATCGACTTACTATCGTTGCTTGATGAACCGACCGAAAGCAGACGTGGATATACAGTATACTGTTCACGTACGAAAAGCCCACGGCCCTAGATACCGCCTCATCAGCCTCCCTCGCGAGCCTTTCCCATCTAAATCTTACAGGGAAAATAACCGGGACCAGCCCTGCTGTGAAGGCACAAGGAGGACACAGCGACATCTTTACTTGCCATTATTCCAATTTTCGATCAGACCTGAAAGTAACAGTCAAGAGACTTCGAGCATACAGTGTACATGTATATGGTGAAAGAGGAGAAGCCTCAGAAGGTGATTAGTATTTTGCCACTTTCTTTTTACAATTCAAGTCGTTGCGCCTGACTTCGCCTCCCAGAAACTGGCAAGGGAGCTGTACATCTGGTGCAGCCTGTGTCATCCAAACGTCCACACTCTTCTTGGCTTCGTCCTGGAAGAGAGTGGCTGTCCATCGCTGATTTCGCCTTGGATGGATGATAGCACCATCCTTCCGTACCTTGAGTCTAATCCTCACTGCAACCTAAGTCCTCTTGAAGTGGTGAGCGATCCAATGTCTAGTGGATGTAGCCGTTCTTTCACCCACACTGAACTCATAACAGATATTGGGTATTGCCGAAGGGATTGGTTACCTCCATGACAAACACATTGTTCATTGCGACATCAAACCCGTGGGTGGTATATTGTCCAGCCTGAGACTGTTCAAGTTTCACCCCCACTAATGGCTATGAAAGGATACAGTAACATCCTAATTTCCCCCTCGGGCGAGCCTCTTGTTTGTGATCTCGGAATACCGAAGGACGTCAATTCCAATAGCTCGACAACCGGCGAATTGAGAGGTACAATCCGGTACACTGCGATCGAGCTGTTTGTTCCGAGCTCTGAGTACTCTAACGCATCTGATGTGTGGGCATTCGGTATGACCGTCCTCGTAAGCAGTTTGCCAGGATCAGTATCTACGATGTGGGCTCAGACTTTTCCGTAAACAGGTACTGTTGACCAAGGAATTGCCATATTTCAATCTTAAGAGAGATGCTCAAGTGATGTTTGCCGTTGCTCAGGGTAGTAGTCTTCCTCTTGTTCCTGGGGACCATGAGGCGATATCTCGAATCCGTAAATGCTTATTGGAGTTATGTGCCAGATGCTGGGACAGCGAGCCGTCTAAACGGCCCTCCATGTCCAACATAGTCTTTATATTAGACCTATTGATGTAAGTTCACACAATACTGTATGTGTCAGCGCAGAGGACTCTGATTGTTTTTGTATTTCTTTGTGTCAGAGAGTCTATCCATCAAAAGATACACCTTCTGCTGGACATCATGTACATGTAATGTTCAACACAAGCATCCCTAGTGCGCATGCACTCAGAATCCAGCCCCCTCACCTTCTGCTTTAAACCATGATGCGGATCCCACATGGCCCTATATGTAATTGTAATTTTATCTACATATAGGAATTTCCTGGACATGCGGGGGACTAAAACTGGTTTTCCGGTCCTGGAAGAACGTACGCCAGCCAGCCTTGGGCTGCGTGCGACTGAGAGTGAGACCGGGCGCATGAAAGAGTGATGAAAGACAACTGCGTTCGTTGCTTACTACCATGATGGACAACTTGATAACACTTGCAACCCCTTGACCTCTAACCACCATCATCTCACCCAGTGCACATCCACTCGCACCACCCCTAAACTCCCTGGGTTAACCACCCACACCAGTCCTCACTCACAGTAGACATCTGTCAAGCTGTTTTATGGCCTTGTTCATCATTCCACTCCCCCTTTTCCCCATTCCCCCATGCCCCCTTCTATTCCTTCACCTCCTGGTGCCAAACTTCAAAACCAATACCACATATGAACCTTTCAACCTCATTGACGAAAATCAGCACATACTAGACTGGGCCATATGCCAGTACAAACTACAGGTCATCAGCATCATTGAACAACCACATAATTCATGGCACATCCTCCTCTACTGGGAACACCTCAGCTTTTATGGCCCATGCTTGGACTTAACATCAGTCCTCCTACAATTCAGAGTCAACACCACACCTCATGGCAACCTGCCCCTAGCCTCATGCACACATGCCGCTCCAATTGCTGTCATGTCACACCTCTCAGAGTCACAAATATCGGACATTAAACAATTCAAATCCCATCAATCCTCACATCATAAAAAATCAATTAATTTTTCCCACCTTATGCAATCAATATCAGTCATCATAGAATCCATAAAACCACCACCCCCTCCTGCTAAATTTGTTATTCCAATTCCTATCCCACCTGACAAAATTACTTAAACACTTCCGATCCACAAACCTCATATCATTCAATGGTTAAAATCCAGACACTTTATACCTTGTTAACCTCCTCTTGCCCGATACTTCAGATGGTCTCACATCCACATCTTTTACTTTGTAATGTAGCGGTATATAAATGCAGATTTAAAAATAAAAAATAAAAAATAACACTCGCTTAGGGCGCACGTCGGGGTGGCGGAAGAGTAACCGGAGCCTGAGTAACCAGGACGTTACAAAAAGCCCCATTAGTACTGGTATATTTCCTCTTCGTGAACGACTCTCCCTGGGATTTTCGAAGGGGCGATACCTCAGTCCAGTATTAGCGCTGATATCCCTTCCGATATATCGGAGGGGGGATCTCTCGTGGGATTACTAATTCCCTTCGGGAATGTGGGATGTCCCTTCGGGGATGAGGGGGTGGTTCATGTTGTAGCCAAGGCCACGTCGCAGGGATTACAAGTTCGTTAGAAAAGTTCGGTAGAGGTTAACAAAGGCACTTGTCACGAGTTATTACAGAATCCATTTGTCAGTATTCGACTCGGAAGATTTCTTGTGCTTCTCTTCCTCTCGCTTATTCTTTCCCCTCCGATGTCCCCAATGAGGAGGGAAAGAAAATCTCCCCTCGGGGATTCAGCACTGCCTCAGTCCCTTTCAACAGAGATAACTCGAAAAAGCCTCGAGTGCAGATAAGCACAGAGCACCTTGCCTTCCGTGTCGCCGTGTCGGTGTTCGGTGTTCATTTTCCTCGTGACTTCGTAACTTGCCCTCGACGTTTGACTTTTGTAGCTGTGAATTAAACGCATGCGGGTTTCTTTGTATTTACCTTTCTGTGCTTGCAAGATCCGTTAGAGAGTGGTTTGGTGAGACAAGAGCCGGTACAATATGTAGGAGAAAAAGATATTACGCATATTTTGTATCTCCTCTAGGCTCAGGAACAGGGGGAGAGCTTACCTGTTGCACTCCATAGGCCTGCTGGCGTCTGGCCAGTGCGTGTATGAGGTTCTACGCCGCGAGGGTGAAGGTGGGGTGCATGTGTCCTTAGGGGTGCATTTGGGCCGTGGCTTACAAGTTTCACAGCGTGACGCCCTCAGTCGGCTCCGGAGCCAGGAGCCAGAGCAGAGCTTCTGGCTGAGGCGGGGGCGGAGCGAAGGCAAAAACTTGGCGTTAACGTAGTGACTCGAGGGCAGAAAAGGCCGTC
The DNA here is from genome assembly GCA_002794785.1 of Coniferiporia sulphurascens. Classification (NCBI taxonomy): domain Eukaryota; kingdom Fungi; phylum Basidiomycota; class Agaricomycetes; order Hymenochaetales; family Hymenochaetaceae; genus Coniferiporia; species Coniferiporia sulphurascens. The sequence continues at coordinate 1,838,125 of NBBA01000007.1, read as the reverse complement.
TAGCATCTTGGCAGCTCCGGGTCGGGCCGGATACGTGAGCCGAAAGCAAAAAACTTGGCGATAACGTTGTGGCTTGCGGCAAAGAACCTTGAAGGGCAGAAAACGCCATCGTGAAAGTCGTGACGTCAGCGTGCGCGTCTGGCATTTCTCGCACGTGGGTGCGGGCGGCGATCCTTCCGAGCGTCGGTTTAATTTGTACTGACAGGGGTTAGCGCAATGAAGAAGAAGAAGAAGCCCTTCTGCGCTCCACCGTGTCGGGATCGAGGTCAGACGACGGGCAGCATCTCGGGCGCGAGAGGACACAGGCCAGGGTTGCCAGGCTCCCGCACCGACGCCCGCGCAGTATTACCGAAATTACATGCCAAGGCGGGGTTGGCACGTGAACACGAGAACGCGCCGTCCTCCACCCCGAGCTCACTGGGCAGGAACAAGTCTACTGAGCTCTGAAACAGGATCGCTCACTTTAGCGGATGCGGATCTTGCATATTCCATTTACACATAGGCCTAGGCATTTCCCGGATGTGGCGTGCGCGAAGCCAAGACTAGAAGGACATACGCTAGCGCGTGGCGGGCCCGATCGTCTGAGGGCGCCACGGGTTATGGCTCGACTCGGCTTCTCCGGTCTTGGGCCCTTTGGCGCATACATTATAAAGCTGCCACCCACCACCCACCGATATTTAGCCCCGCACCCTCTTCCTCTCAGCTCCCGACGTCACCAGCAAACACGACGCTATGTTCGCCCATCTTACTCTCAGCTGTGCTCTTGCTGTCCTTGCCGCTACGCGCGTCGTCCTCGCTGCACCTGCCGCCGACACGGAGCCTGAAGTCGAGCTCATCAGGCGCCAGGGCCTCGCTGCTGTGTATAGCTCGTGCACCGAGGTAAGTACACGTGTGCGTTTTAGTGGGGTCTGGCTAACGACTTTTGTCTCTTAGCCAAACACGGTATGTTTTCTTTTTACTACTTCTGTCGAGAAAGACCACTTTCTTACGTCGTTCCAGGTGGCTTTGACGTTCGACGATGGCCCGTACATCTACGAGACCGGTGCGTGCGAACGCGCCTTCATGCCACCCTAGTCCTGCTCCGATGCTGACTATATGCGCTCAATAATGCTAGAAATCGTCGACCTGCTCAACCAGAACGGGATCAAGGCCACGTTCTTCGTGAACGGCAACAATTGTGCGTTGTTTACCATTGTCTCTATTGGCCTTTACGGGTTTTGCTGACTCGCCACATTAAATGACCAGACGACTGCATCTACGACGACAGCGTGATCATATCGCTACGCCACGCATACGCCTCGGGCCACCTCATCGGTAGCCACACCTGGTCTCACCCGGACCTCACCACACTCTCCTGGGACGAAAGTGCGTGTTTTTCCGTATTTACACGCTCCGTCTCCCTTTAAACATTCTTATTCCGTTCCAAATAGTCCATGATCAAATGTGGAAAGTCGAGCTCGCCCTCTCACGCATCATAGGCGTGTGGCCTGCGTGGATGCGCCCTCCCTACGGGAACTACAACGACCTCGTGCGCCAGGCATCACTGATCCGGAACCAGTCGCTTGTTATCTGGGATTTCGACTCGGGCGACTCGACGGGCTCGACTGTTGCGCAGAGCGAGCAGGCGTATGATCAGTTGGTGAATAGCCATCCGAGCAATGTGTTGGCGCTGAATCACGAGACGTATAAGACGACTGCGTGAGTGCTCTTTTCCCTCATCTTATGCCGGACTTTCTGTATTCGGTCTAATTAGTTGTTATTGTTGCTACTTGTTCGGTCCCGCGTTATATCCCATTTCTCCGCTTTATTAATCATTTCCGCTTCTTCTCTTCGAAACTAACGCCACGATTTGTATTTCTTTTCGATCACGCGTTCAGTGAGCAAGTCCTGCCATACGCGATCCAGCAGCTCAAGGCAAAGGGCTACAATTTCGCCACCGTCGCAGAGTGCCTCGGCGGTAAGCCCGCGTACCATGACGTGTTTGCTCAGGGTACAAAGGATGTACGTCGATGCCGTTCGTTTTTTATACGCGCCGCTGACTTTGATTTTGTGTTTCTAGAGCTCTTGGACGTGTTAGGCGTTTCCTTAGCGCTGCACAGGATCCTAGTGATGGGTTGGGGGATTAATTACGCACACGATTCTATATTGGCCCAGCTTTCTTTTTCCCTTTCGTACAAGGACCCGGTCCCGATTCCGAAGAACAAAACGCGTCCGACAAGGCTTCCTATTCACGAGTTTCACGAAAACACAACCACACTCACAATTACTTTACGCTTAGCTTACGATCAGGACTTTCTTTTCTTTTCCTTGCTTTTTCTTTCGAACTTCGGACGATGGGTTAGCGCTACGTAGCCTTTCTGCTACGGACTTTATTTCCGGGTTTCGTCGGTTTTTTTTTTTTCATTTTGTCGTCTTGTTTCCTTTGGTGCTGCTTAGTATCGAGGATCGAGTATCGAGGGTTGACTTGAATCTTTTCTTCCTTTCTTATAATTACGTCGTTGTGTATGTAGAGTTTGTTTTTAGTTTGGTGAAATCAGAGGCGAAAAGTGATTACAGAACATGCTTTAAGGGCTGGGGCTTGAGTTTGCGTTAGATCGCTTTGCGCACGGGCCGGGAGGAACAATTGGCTGTTGGTCGTTGATGAGTAAAGTATTGTGGTTACAGTATACATGTGTGACTCGTATATTGTTGACCTTGGACCTCATGAGCGCTGCTATCTGGACACTTAGACAGGTCGCCCCGTGTCCTAGGACTATCAACAAGCTTTTGAGCCATCGGACACGAACCGTTATCTTGAACGACATGACACTGACCGTGTGATTAATTGATCATTGGGGTGGCAACTCCCACTCCCAGACCGTCACAGTTTTATTTTGACGTAACGTCTTTTTTTCTTTCTTTGCTCGAATCGAATCGAATCTGGGTCGAGCTTGAACTTGAAGAAGCGCACCGAACTCCGAGTCGTGCCAGTGTCTCCCATGCGATGCCATGCGATGCGTTTACCCGTTTATTACATCAGTACTAGTGTGTCGCGGTGTCACGGTCCCGCTGGCAGCCAACAACGACGACATCATGATCAAGGAATCGTGGTAGTAGTAATGAAGTCGGGAATCGGATTGAGTTACCGTAATCATGCGTCTCTTTGGTATTATTCTGTACCTCCTGGTCAACAGCTTATGCAGTATCATGATGAGTTATTACGCGCTGACTCGGGCGTCTCCGGATCCCGTCGTCGGTAATCCAGTAATCCAGTAATCGAGTTCTCTGTTTTTATTAGGTTTTTTTCTTCTTCTTTTTGATGATGATGGTTGTATTTAGCCTCCCAGAATACAGTAAGCGCTTTTTCGATTCCGTCGCCACTAGTACTGGCACTGGGCCCTTCTGTAGCAGACAGGACCTCCGGCACGAGCTCACATGGGGAAACTTGAAGCAGTACCTGGAGACTCGGATGTCTGCCTTATGTCCACTGGCATCCCATCCACCACTTTCTGACAGATCCGAGTCTGAGTCCGCCTTCCGTGTCCGAGTCGCTGGGTGTTAATGCGCGTGGTATATACAGTATAAACAATTCCTCCCCCTTATATACGAGGCTTTGGGGATCGCTTGCTTGTACGTGCTCTCCTACGCCCTAGAGATGACCCTAACGGCACGCGGTAGCTACATCTTCGAAGCTGTTTATGAAATGTAAGCGACCAGTCGCACTGACATTCGAAAATGTCTGAAAAGCCGGCCCTTAGTTGGACTCGGCAGATATAGACTCAGACTGCAGCTATACGCCATCGCATCCGAGTCAATAAGTGCGTCAGGATATCCGGGTCCGCCTTGATGCCTAATTACTGTAACAAATTACGTTTTCGCCATACACTGTACTGTAGCTCTCCTTTATTACGACCACCTCGTTACCTTCGGAACGGAAGTTCGGCAAATATGGGGGAAGAAGATGACTCTCGGGGGCACTCTGTTCTTGATGAACCACTATGTGACGTTCTTTGGCTATCTTCCGGTTATTGTTTTCATCTTTGGTCCGCCGAATAATGACAATGTGAGTACCAATCCATTCCGTGCCTTGCAAAAATCTTCCGGCAGTGGGTGATCTTCAATTATTGGCTGTGCGTCTCCGAGTTCGCGTCTAGATGTGCGATTGCCCCGACTGACGTGGTCCGACCAACCCTTGCCACTTAAACCAGGTGCAAAAATCTTGCGCGTCTAAGCGGCTTTCTCAGTCTGGTTACGCAAACGATTCTCGCCAGTAAGTCACCGCTGACTGTGGCCCTTGTCTTAATGGCGACTCAAGACAGCTTTTCTCTATAGTTTTGCTATCAATGCGCGTTTATGCGCTGTACAATCGAAGTCGGATCATCTTGGTCCCCCTGGGCGCAGTGGGAACTGCTGCTGTGGTTGTATCAGGAGTAATCTCTCAGCCGTAGTCTTCAGGAACATGTGGAAGCTCCCCATGCATAATCGCAACAATCACCAGGACATCATTGCTGAGATGAGAATATGGCCGTTTCTTCGTCAATAACACCTGTTCACGAGAAAACATTAGCGTTAGTCCGGGAGAATCTGGGCCTAGTGGGTTACTCACAAGGACGGTCCGGCAGAAAGGGACTAGTACTCAAAGCACATCTACTTATGCAGTGCTACTTCAGTGTAGTAAAACAATGTTTAGTTACATTAGTGGTAAACAACAATGGCGGGATTCTTTTGATATATTCCGACAAGTATGATGCTACTCTTCAATATCAGAGCCACTAACCATCCTACTACAAGATCTAAAAGTAAACGGACACGTACTGGGGGCCCGGGCAGCGAAATTTGTTTTTAATTTCGCCGGTACCCCTTTCACCCCCTCCTCCACAAACTTCCACAGCAGCTTGTAGTTTATACTTACAGCCGTGATTGATTCCTTTGAGAAAGAGAGGAAAAGGATGGTAAACTTCCCTATAATCCTTCGATCGAAACCTGTACCTCTGTATCTGACCCCATCATAGTATCACCACGTTTTCCCAGAAGTGCAGTACGCACTTAGCCCGCACTCATATTGCACCGATATGAGACATAAAGGAAAGCACAGGTTCTCCTAACAACAGGGCAACGGCAGATGCGGAAGGCCTCAACGACGGCGAGCTCTTCCAGCAACTGATGCATAGCCTCCACAAGTACTGATAAGTCCCTGTCCACGTCTCGAAATCCTGAGGAGCAAGGGGCAGTTCACCATTTACGATGGCAATGATCACTTGGGGGTCCGACCTAAGATGTGAATACGGTGGTTTCTTGGTTAACAGAGCCTATTTACGGGATAAATTGAGCGTGCATAATCTCAGTAATACTAGCCCTAATAAACTGCTTACAGCAACGGTCGTACCAAATGCCCACATATCAGACGCCTCTGAGTAAGTGTCGGATTCTTGATCTGTTTTGTTAATTAACTCGACCGCCATGTACCGGCAGGTACCATTCAAGCTATCAGTCGTCGAGCCAAAGTCGAATGTGCTTGACCCAACAAGCATGCGGGATATACCAAAATCGCAAATACGAGGTTCACCCGACGAGGATACCAAAATATTTTCCTGCTCGAGCGACATAAGAATAGGCTTGAAGTTAGTTCTTCTGAGAACCTATACTCACCGGCTTAATATCGGAATGTATGATGTTGTTGCTGTGAAGATATCGAATACCCTCGACGGTACGTGTTATCTGTCGTACGTAGATGCGGTGAATTTAGATGAATACACCACCCAATTATGCGCCATTTCTCACCATTTGCAAAAGATTACAATCAGGATGTGAGTCTATATATTTAAGGACGGTACCAATTCTCCATCCACATTGAAACCAGTAGTGGGTAGTCATTATCTTCAAAAAAAAATCCGAGAAGAGGAAGGATGTAAGGATGATCGAGTTTGGACCAGATGTGTAGCTCCTTCGCCAGCCTCTATATGTCGGAAAATCAGGCTCGACGGTACTAATTCAAGTTACACAGACGCGCAGTAGCTACTTACCCTCCGAAATTTTGTATCTTCCGTCATGTGCACTCAGATCCTTTTAATTGCTACCTTCCCGTTTGATGGCAAGACTGAACAATACCCGGTAAAAATATCGCTGTAGCCTCCATGATCCTGCATTACAGAGCTCATATTGCTGATCTTTCCCGCAAGGTTCAGGTGGAGCATGTGAACGAGAAATTTCTGTAAAACATTCTAAGTGAGTCAAGATAACGTGACAAAATGACGAGTCGGTTCCAATATTTGCAAGACCAGGGGTCGTTCCAAATCACTGAACTTGATCGCATGGAAATCCGTGACGGAAACAACGCGTGCATCCGTCTGGGCCCATTATTTTGCACTAGATCCATAACGTCCACACAGTCAGGAAGGGAGGGAAAAGGAAGTTTAGAAAATGTCTGACATGTTTGCAAGCCCTTATACACATATAGCAGGGGTAAGGCCTTCGCTCCTTGGCAGCCTTCAGTTGACGCAACGAGCAATTCAGCGGAAAGCGAGGCATTTGTTTCAATTCACCGCAGCACGGGGTGGGCAGCTACTTGAAGTGTTCAGATATTGCTCCTGTACTGCCTAGCTGCACGCTGGGAAAACAATGAGGAAAAGGGGCGTAAGTGGTGTGGTTTTATCTTAAGAGGCAGTGCAAAATGGAAGCAAGAAAGGATGCGAATAAGGCAAACACCGACAGCAGGGGCCGTAAACTCTGAGAACATGTGCACTCCACGAGTCATGCCATTCCCATCAGCTCGATTAATTTGACCACACTGCCCTTCATCCCTATGAGAGGTGCGTATGCGGACCAAAAAGTTTCAGGGAGCATTTAAGTGATTAACACCGTCCGAGTGACGACCGCTGTACAGATGACCCAGGGAGAGAAATGGCATATATACGTTACAACCCTTAGGACCACTTCCTGATGATTAGAGGTATAGAACAGGGTAGAGCACCGCCAATTACGTTCGAAGAAAAAGGGCATGGGAATGTTACAATTATGGATAGGGACAGCGTTAATATTGGGCATCGCCATCAGTGATCTTCATGTTTTTCATGATGTTATCGTACCAGAGTAGCGTACATTCGCATGGACACCGCTGCTAGTTCCGCAGGGCTCCGAGTCGAAGCCAGTAAATAGACTGCGTCTTTGTAGATCTTGTAGTGGTTCGAGTTTGAAAATTGCACTGTTAATTGCCTTTTGCACGACTCTGGCAAGGTCTACCAGGCTCGTCCCAGGTGCACTGAGATCGCATCGAGTGCAGTCGTCAGATTTAGGAGGTAAGATGGAAATAAATCGCAGGTGCCTTACCTTCCGTTTTAACTGCCTGCATCGAACACATGCCACAACGTGTCGCTTTATTCTGGATCCTTGCGTCTCCATGCGGCCAACTGTACTGTTGCTGAGGAGCGACATCGACAGTGGACTTGGTAGAAGGGAAAACGGAAGTGCTGCTCCGCTCTTGTAGCTTACACGGAGTGCGTGCTATCGTTCGATGTGCTCAGCACCTTCTTCGTGCAGATAAATGATGTGGACACGAGCAGTGGATGTATCATGGTGTATGTACAAGCCAGTGCTAGGCTGTCCACCGATACACATCTCGGACATATCGGCATGTTTACGTAATAACGCACGCGTTTCAAACAAACTTACGAAGAAGTTAGATTCTAAGGGCGAACGTAATTTGGTTTGGACCGCTACGGGAGAGTTATATTTGTGGCACACGTAACTTCTTTTTTTCAATGTTTGTGCTACACAGGGCAGCTACTATTGTCTAACAGTGGCATTCCTTTGCCTATCCAAGCGTTGGTCGTTCCTCTCAGAGCCTGATTTTGAGCTCGTTACCCCTCGCCGTCTCCGCCCACTCGGCAGAATATATCTGCTTTCCTGACTCCTTTCTTCTTGTGCTCCCTTTGAATTCGTTCATTCCCCAGCCCTCATCTTTTTCCGAGAGACGGGCGAACATCACGGTCTCATCGAAGCTATTTCTTCTTCACTCGCAATGCAGTACCCGAGGGTTGCCCCGGAGTCGGAATTGAGGCTGAGGAGGAAGCCTCGGACGAGCGCTGAGGGGGAGGCGGCGGCTTGGGCTGAGGATGAGTCGGGGCATCGTACGATAGCACGGGAACAATGATGCCTTGACCGAAGCTATGCGTCAGATTTTCGAAAGGCCCGTTGAAGCTTCTGCTATTGGCCGGCATGACTATGTTGTATAGATGGATAGGTGTTTGGTTTGGGCGAATGATACGAGGAGCGTTGTAATCCTGGGGTGACTAGGTGCCAGGGCAGTTTGATGTTGGGACATGAAAAAGAGCGTCCCAGCTCTTATATAGCCTTCTCGAGCCTCGTCTAGACGCTTTATCTTTTGTAAAGGCAGTACTTGCGAGCCGGGGCCAGGTGGTCAGAGGTCATGCCGCTTGCTCAAAGTACAGTGCAATGGCCAAGGCCTCGATACAGACACCATGAACGCGGGAAGAGTGGTCGGTGGCCTCAGTGGCAATATGGACATACTCTGACCTAAGCGCGTGGCCCGAGCGAATTAGCTGCGCTTAAGCATGCTTCTACCAGTAGTTTCTTGTGCGAGGCTGGACCCGACGTTAAGGACGCTTCGTTACTAACCAAGATCTAGGCCCGTTGGCCAAATAATCGCTTTGAGTTGTACCAGTTTGCGAGGATGGCCGTTGGGAAATGGAGGCCACGGGTGGTGGCACCAGCACACAGTGGCCTGAAAGTTATCATGATATACTCATATAAGGTGAGGACAAACACGAAGCCAGTTGACCTCTTTACTTTTGGGGCTGATCTATCAGCACTTTCTTTCCTGGCCTATTCACAGAACACTAGATCTTCAGTTATTCATCATGATGTGACGCATCCTAGAATCCTCCGCATGTGTATAGGCCGATCCGCCAAAAATAAAGTCGAAAGCCAGTGATAGTCCTTCGGTACGTAGGTATCCCGGATACACTCATGCAGCACCCAAGGTTATCTTTAAAAGCTTTGATAGTCATCACTAGGCTTCACTCTGCCACAATCGAGCCACGATTGGCGAAACGAACCGACCTTAGTTCTTTCTGCATTCCATTGAGGCCCAAGTCACCGACCCACCAGCCGAGACCGCTTTCGGATCGTGATGGCCCACATATTACCACGGCCTATCATGCTATGCTGTACTGTAGAAACAAGAGCAAAGTCGATCACATGTCCTTTTCACGCGATACACGCGACAGAAAAAAATCGAAAACGAGCTTTGAACCTTGGTGTCCTCGATCCAAGCATGAGCCACCGGCTATGGTAAAGAGTGAAAGAACTCCCCTTCTAGACATATAACAAGACTTGAGCACAGTCAAGACCAAAAGTGAATTTGCTGATGGACGACGGCAGAGGACGGTGGTGCGGGCGCCGGCCACTTTTGGAATGAGCTTTCCCACCCATCCAAAAATGGCTTATAGCACGTGATTCTGAAGAGGTCGGAGCCGCAGCTTGCAGCCGCGCGGGCCGAACTAACTTAGATTCCTTCCCCTTGCTACATTTTAGTTCGGACCCCACTCTCGAGTTTCGGACCCAATTTACAACCACGAGCACATATACGGGCGCGGAATAGACATATTCGGGCTGCAATTTACAGTAAATAGTACAGTTATACGATTACATAGTTCGTATACCAATAAATTTGTAAATACGGAATTTTGTTGTTGTTGCCGTTGTTACGCGCGCCGCAGAACGCGCTTTGACTGGCATTAGTATCTGCATGGGGCAGAAAATGCGAGTGGACCTTAGTTTCGCAATGGATCGCGCACTTGGCTTCAGTCGTCCAATCCAGGGCAGTCCTCACTTGTCTGCGCTACTATTTCCTGATCTTGCAGCGTCCAAATAATATTGAATCTGTAATGATCTCGTCAGACCTTATACCAGAAAGATTGTACACGCTCAAAGTCCGAGGTCGATGGACGGCTCGATTCCGAAAAGCAAAAACTGAAAATTGAGAAACGGAAATGAAAAGGACACGCACGCATCGTCAGGGTAATCTGGCGCATCTTCGACACCGAGCGCCTCGGCAATATCCGTCAACTCATCATGCTCCCAGCAGATAAGTATGTTTTCAGATGAGCTGGCGGCGAAGGCAGCGACGGCAGAGGCGACGCACGAAGCGTCTGTTTTTGAGCTGCGCAGGCGAGTTCCGGATACAGGGTCGTTTCAGATTAGATCGGATCAGATACAGTAAGCGAAGATTAGATATAAAGGAGATAAAGAGTTACCAGCTGGTGTCAACGGTGAGCCCGAGGCTCTCTGCGAGCGGTGTGACTGTCTCGAGCGGACGTTCGCGAGCACCGCTTGACTTGGGCTGCTCGGCGAGTATGTATCCGATGTCATAGCCTGAGGAGGCGCTGAAGACCTAGAAGGGCGGGATTGTTAACCAAAATTTTAGTCCGGCACTGCCGGAGAGGCAGCGCCAATGGGGAGCAAGTGGCGGAAAGAGGATACGCACATTCACAAGACACTCTGCACGCTGTTCGCCCTGTGCGGAGAGCCCATCGGAGCCGTTAGAGGGCTTCTCGCCGTGCCGGATGAGATATACGGTGTTTGCTATCGAAGGCGCGCTTGACTGTGCACACGCGAGGGCTGCGCCGGTGAGGAGATAGGATACAAGTGTGAGTGCAGACTTCATCGCGCTCGTAGGTCGAATGTAGAATGTCGGGTGAGCGGGAGTAAAGGAGAAGGGTGGTTGTATGTGCCGTACAATGCAGTACGTGCATTGTGTAGATAGGGGTGCCCGCTTATATACCCCATAACAAGTACGCCATGCTAGAGCACATGCGCACATAGCATCTTCTCTATCTTTCTGCGGGGAATATGGGTGAGGGATAATGCACGTTCGTGCAGTCCCGCGCGGGAGTGAGGAAAGTCCTTCACGACCGCATAGGCGCGCCGATGCGATACCATGTGCCACTCTGCGAGCCGGTTCCAATCACGTTGCTCCGAAGCCCGGGGTTCGGAGTTTCCGAGTCCGAAGTGATGACAAGCCAGTTATCTGCGTTATTCCATGGAGCATCAGGCCGTGTTCCATGGACGAGCTCAGAGTCAGAGCGGCCCTCGGGCGTGCACACAATATACGCTGCTCCACTTGCCTGCTCTCTTCCCGCTCCGATATGAAGTCGGGCTGAATGCTCGGCGCAAAGCGTAGCAGCTACGTCTTAATCGGAAACTGATGATAAGTGATCGACTCCGTCGGCTAAGCTCAGCTAAGGTCTACGAGTTTACACGTAGAATCCATACCGGACGACCACACTGTAACCTCGATTCATTTTCCTACAGCACAAATTTCAAATCAGTTTCGTAAAAGGCACGCACTTTACTTCCCGAAACTGTTTCCGTACCTGTATGTATGTACATATGAACATACTGCTTTCAATTTCACCAGTTCGTTCCGTGCAGCGTGCAGCCTCTCAGGCACGACTCCCCCGACGTGATGAAGTGATTTCACACAATACTACTATGGAAGATATGGGCGTAGTTGGTCTTAGGATCACACCCGCGGTTATACGCCGTGCGGAGGAATAGAAGTAGGCACGGGAGCAGGAGTAAGACGTGAATAGCCAATGCCGAAGTACAGTACCGCACTCGGCCCGGAAATTTGGAATCGTCTGTGTCTTGTTGTGAAATGGTCAGCGGTCGGTGCATGCTCGAGCGGACGATCTGGGGCCGGAGCCTGAGAGAATGTGATGTGTGCCTGTACGGCCGACATTGCGCGCACATACTGGGAGTCCGAATTTCTAATTGATTGAAATTCTAAGGTTCATGTTAATTCCCACGCTTTTGGACACGGGCTGTACGTACCCTAAAGGGAGGACAGACGATCATTAACCCCGCTTGAAAACTCACGGACCCCTACTGCTCTCGTGTGGCAGGCCCAAATACCGCGGGGGAATCAACGAGGGCTAGATACCTGGATATCAATCAGATATGCGGCATTGAATGTTAGAAATCCGTGTTCCAAGATAGTTTCGTAAATCTTCGCGAGTACATGTATAGGTGAGTGCGCCGCGCGAAAAGTGCGACTAAAGCGAACGATGATTGCTACCGGGATCAATCTGAACGATATTACCAAGAATCACGTGTGTCACAGTGTGATGCGACGCGATGAATCGACGAATCAGATTGCCGCAGCCGCGTTCTTTTGCTATACATCACGATGCAGAATATGTTATGACAAGTTTTGAGGCGACTTACACCTCCAGACCTGTTACTATGCTCGAAACTGAATACCACAGTGAGGATTACGCATCTTCAACCCTACATTAAGGAGGATACTCACACGGGCTGCAAAAAGGCTCGACACAGTAGCATGCGCATTTCATACTACGTCGGATTATCTTGTGACAGAGCTTGAGTAGCCTCTGCATCTAGAATCCGTTTTTGTTTAAAGCTTATAAGAGAATTAGCCCAAGTGCTCATATTTTCGATAGCCGGGGCACGGTACAGATCTGGATCTTGATCCAAAAATGTGTGTTTCTCGCCTCGTCGTGTGCACTTGGTACTCAGTTTTCACCGTTGCTGAATACCGGTTTGCAGAACATGAAACATAGTCTGAACGGAGGTCTTTGAGAAATGGTACTGATATATTAGCAACTACGTTCGATCGTGCGTACAGTAACAAGAAATATGGCAACAAAAGGAGCAACGAACGGAGCTGAAGGATGCAGAACGACATTTGCATGGTCCAGATTTCAACCGACAAGAGCGGTTTATGGTAGGCTATCCATCGGGCTACACTCAGTCCAACCCTGGGCAATTCTCACTTGTCTGGCTGACGAGGTTGTTCTTGACGACGTTCCAGATAACGTCAGACCTGTCACAGGATACATAATCAGCAGACAGCGAAAGCAACGATCGAATGGGAGTCTGCCAGTGTACGCACCCATTTTTCGGCCAATCGGGCACACTGTTTACGCCGAGTACCTCCGCGATGTCTTGGAGGTATTGTTGCTCAGAGCAAATGAGGATGCCCGCATCCGATTGCGAGGCGAATGCTATCGCTGCGTCACCAATGCAATCTTCATCGTCGGCCTCACTGCGGGTCGAGACGAGCATGGTGTCAGAGAAATTTGTACACAAGGGAGGGTCAGAAGAAGGAAGGAAGGCGCACCAGCTGCTATCGATAACGATGCCCAGTGACGCCGCAAGTGGCTTGACGGTATCGACCATCTGAGTACCGTTGCCGTCCTCCCTGGGTGGGTCTGCAATGATGTATCCCACAGAGCGGTTCGACTGAGCTCCGAACACCTATTCGACGCACGTGCGCCGTAAATAGTCGTAGAAGAGAAGAAAACGGGAAGTGTCATTATGTGGGAAACGAGGGGAAGATGAGGGTAGATAGCTCACGTTCGTTAGACAATTTGCGCGCTGTTCACCCTGGGTAGTGAGACCAGATCCCTCGGGCAGCGCCTCGGCGTTGCTAATGAGGTAGACACTGTTAGGGAACATCGGATCGGTACTCGCGGTGGCGGTCAGCCCCGCACCAAGGAGTAAAACAAGCCCAGAGAGAAGACTAAAGAGGCATGTGTTCTTCATCGAGTCGGATTTATGTTTGCGCTTTTGCTGGTTTTCGAGAGTCGGATGGGAGAGACTCTTATAGTCTCGACAGACACAGGACCCCAGAATACGACAGTGTGCCGAGCTCAGAAATGGAAGAACCTACATTGTGCATCTAGCGCTAATTTGCACTTGGAAGTGACGTCGCAAGCATCGGTGAATTACTTAGATCTTCCACTTTTCCCTATGATCGCGGGATTCCCTATATGGATACGTATGTCAGAAGGTTCAACACATACTGCCGGCATATTTTACCCAAGATAGCTTATTTCAATGCATGTCGCAGTCCTATATCGCTTATCAAACCGAAGAACTGATATTCAATGGCTGCCGGTGGAGATACCGCAAACCTATCGCGACAACCGGGCTTCAACCATTTTCACTGCGTCAAACGACGCACAGTGCTTTGTGGAAGCAACCCCATCGCGATGACGTACGTACAGGCGCCAGCAATATGCATCAGAGGATACACTCAACCATCGGCACGGTCATATAATTGCACGGCCACTAGTCGGGAAGCCTGCAGTACATCTCTTGGACAGAGTACTTTCCCTAAGCCGTGCTAGATGCTCCGGCATCGCGGCAGAAACAAAGGACAGACACGGCGGTTAGAACGCAGAGCTCGGGGAACCCAAAGCGGTCGCGAGCGGCAGTTGGGCAATAGAGCGGATTTCAGATATTTATGTTTCGGAGCAGATATTCCGGTTACGAAGCAGAACATACTACCTAACATAACAAAACATATTGTATTTTTATCGAAACACGCTTGGAGTTTACAGCATGCGCCGACATAAGTTTTGGGGCACGTATGTCTTCGGGTTTAGAGCCATGGATAACATTGAACCGATTGCTTCGTCCGGTCATACGGAAGCTAACTGGGAGGAACTTTTGAGTTTGGCTTTGTATTCCTCCGAGTTATTCAGACTGTAAAGATTCATAATGATCTCAGCGTATCAAGGAAAGCGCACATTTGAGGGGAGAGCGGCGGACATAAGGTTGATTATACGTATTCACGACAAAGATGCGCAAGAATGAGTCTTTTTGTGCAAGTGTAGCAAAAGGGAAGCGGCGATCAGGCTCCAGTTTTTTTTCGTCGACGGATTAGATGCAGGGGGTGCAAGCACTCGCGGAAGCTGAACGCATATGTCCCCCGAAAAATGCTCAGCCGTCCGAGAATTGTCGGCGACAAGCCCTTCGGCAACCCAGCATTCGCGGAGTTAGAGACGAACGTACAGTACTCATGACGCCCTGGAGCCATCTTCGGCCCATTATGGGGTGACGTCTGAGGGTGAGAAGCGGTCGGCTGGATCAGGGCGACCATGTAAGGTCACGATTGAGGAAGATTTCTCCGGGCAGATGTGGTGCGCTAGAATCAATGCTTAAGGGACGGACTCAGTGTGACTTAGCCCCCGGTAGTACAGAAGGCAGCCGCATGAGAGCGCTATTCGCTCTCTTTATGGCCTTGTGTGAGGAGAACCCATGCGCAGAATGCAAAACATAAGGCCAGCATCCACATCCAGAGGTCTACATCTGCTATGATCGATACTGGATCATTGACTAATCCGTCATGTCCAAGAAGCGTGGGAGTTGAGCAGTCTCGTACAGTAGAGCTGTTATCTTCGTATTGTTCCATAGTGATTTAGATCATTTTCCAGGCAGCGCACGCAGCCACGGTGGTGGATAATCGCCAGTCAACAATAAGTGGTGGATGGTGAGCGGCATATGCACTAGGACATCACACCTGTGGCTCTAAACAGTGGCAAAAGCCGAGAACCAACAACATTGACATACGCAAGGCTGGGATGGAGAAGGGAAGACGAAAGGAGGCTGAAGGGAGGCAGAGATATACTAGGTGTCCAAAACATAGTTATATTGAAATGAGAGAGAGAAAATTGCAAACTTTGTACACGTACGCAAGCACCCCCTTCCTCCATTCTTTCAAACTCCACGCCTTCCCGGTTTAATGAAGAGGAGTAAACTTAAGCAACGCATTCATGCCTTCCCGCCCGCACACGATTGCTTTTAATTCTCTCCTGAGGTTTCTGGTTACTGAAAGACCGGTGTGTCGGGGGACGGTCACAGAGCTCGTGCAGCTCGTGCAGGTTCTCATTCAAAAAAAAGGCTGAGATAATCATTTAGCGTGAGAAGATTCTGTCGCACGTGATCGTGCGACTGATGACTTCCTCAAGTCTGGCAGCCGGATTAAGAGGGTTCCAAGTATACAGTTTCTATGTTAAGCAGACAGACAGGTCCAAAGGCTTAAATATCAATTTAACAACGAAGAATTACAAAATTTTATCTACGGCGACGACGAGTCTGTATTCGAGTTAAATATATGTTTTAATTAAAAGCTACTGTATGTCGACCAACTCTACGGACTCCGGAGCCGAAGAAGTGGCACTACCCGGGACTAAAGTACGCAGGAGAGAAGCTCGCTACTACCACGGCGCTGAAATTACTTCATTTAAATATCAAGACATATTCGTCCTTATTATAGTATTTCGTTTAAAAGACAATCCTCGCTCGTCTGGCTGACGAGCTCGTTGTTTATCACAGTCCAGATGGTATCGACACTAAATAACGCAAGATGTAGAAGTCAGCTCAAGGCGGCGGGCACGGTTGAGTCTGAGTTTCACGTACCTGTTTTTCGGCCAAGGAGGCACATCGTTCACGCCAAGCACCTCCGCGATATCCGGGATGTACGTCGGATCGGAGCAGATGAGCATTCCCGCGTCCGAGTTGGTCGCAAAGGCCGTCGCTGCGTCGCCGATGCAGTCTTTATCGTCTGCCGAGCTGCGGTCGGGGGGTGGAGCAGATCAAGTCAGTTCCAAGATCATGTATGAAGGAAGTAGAAAGGGAAAAAGGTCCCACCAGCTGGTATCGACTGAGATAGCGAGCGACAACGCAAGTGGCGAGACGGTATCGACATACGGCGAGTCACCGCCAACTGCCGCAGGCGGGTCCGCAAAGATGTATCCCACACTGCGGTTCGACAGCAAGCCGAACACCTCTATCAGACAAAGCGCGCGCAAATCGCCCTGGGTGCTGAGCCCGGTCCCCCCAGACTGCGTCTCGGCACTAGTGATGATGTAGACGTTGTTCGGGAACGTCGGGTCGTCCTCTGCGAGGACCGATAGTGCCGTCCCAAGGAGGAGGAAGAGCCCCGAAGCGAGGGTGAAGAGGTAGGAGTTCTTCATCGTTCGTGTGCTAGTGTGCGTGCTCGTACTTGTCCGTGCTGGAATGCCACGAGAGCCGGACGGCGGGAGCCCGTCTCTTATAGTCGCGTCGCAGCCGAAAACTCCAAAATACAACAAGCTACCGGCATACCAGGACCTCACCCTTTGCGGGAATTAAAGCGGGATTAACTGTCCCTCACGAAAATTCCCGCCACAGAAGCCCAGCGCGCGCCTAACTAAAAATAACCTCAAGTACCAACTCAATGTATCCGGTATCAATTGCTTCTCATCCCAACCAGGATCGCTCATCATGCTCATCAAGCTTTAAACGACTAACACACATTCACGCTCGTCAGTCAAGTTTCCGGGACCTCACTCATCCCAGCAGTAGGCTTTCGGTCAGTTAGTCAGTCAGTCAAGCAATCAGCTAGCCAGTTCGATAAAATTCGGCAAGGCGTCCTTCGAAACGCACATCGCCACTTAGAAGTATCAACGCCGTGATGACGCACGATGTACGATGCATCAGGGGACACCGGCAATCCGCACGAGGTAATAACGCATGTGTCTGTAGGCAAGATCGCAGTGTTGTACACCACTAAAGTGGAGAACTACGTCTGTCCGAACAGCGAAGCATTTCCCTCGTGCGGATTGGGTACCCCCCACTTCCCAGCAACAGAAAAGGGGACGGCACACACCAGCTGGCACTACATAGCACCGGCACGCAAGGCTTCGGGAAATAATCAAGACGGATGCGAGCAACGGGTCGGCAGTAGAGTGGACATCCCAGAGTCCTCCCAGTAGTCTCCGAAGTTGAACACTAGCGTGCGTATTTAGGGTGAGAAGCATCCGTCGTCTGTGCCGACATATTTTTGGGGGATTTAGACTCGGCCAGTACAGACTCTCTTCGTGCCGTGCTACGATGCCGATGCCGGGGTGCACAAGCTGTCCTTACCGTCCAGGTAGATGCAGTAGACTAGAGAAGGCACTCGTAGAATCGGATTATTTTAAGGGATATAGGGACCTATCGTCAACGAAGACCCAGTGAGTTGATAGAGCGGATATCCCAAGTGCCAACGTTCTCAGAGTCTGCCGACATTCTTTGCATGCGCTAGTGATAGTAGGTAGCATCTAAAGTAAGAAATAACATATGTACTTACGCTGAAACGCACTAGAAACCCGCACGGCAGCACCGACATCTTCTTCGAAGTGTACATGTATGCGTATGATCGTGCAGTCGGAGCCATCAACGAATGGAATACCGTGGACGCTGTAGGGGTTTCCTGTCCTTCATTAAACTATTCGCAGTTGTGACGTCTAGGAGTTTAATCGTACGCGCCCCCGCAGCAGAACATAGAAGTAATTGCGTGCAGAATAAAAGGGCTTCAAGGGGAGGCGCCAGTGTTGACGAACAATTTGTTGAGCAGGTATGTCGGTGGAATTGGACGCGATTAGCCTCAGGTAGCTAGTGTAAGGCTACTATACCAAGGCAAAGACATACAAGTGCATGTTCACTCTCTCAAGCAGGACAGGAAGATTTAACTTTGGGACGTTCCGGGGTCCCTCTATAGCGAATAATATGACGTAAGACCAAGGCCTTGCAGCGCGAGTCAACAAAGCAGACTGATGTTTTACTCTCAATCCGAACTTGTCTTGAGGAAGAAGAGGCAAGTATGGGACGTGCCGACGCAAGCTTTTCTTCCCTTTTCCTCGTTTTGGTGGAGTACTAAGCGTGATGGTTCGGCAGGGCGCTCCCCGCGGGCAACAAGGCCGGTGGATGGTTGATCGAGTGAGATCCCTCGAGGGAATGTCCCTTCAAGTTGGAAGGGACGTTCCTGGTGTTTCGTCGGTACACATTAGGCGCAGAGGGGAGGTAGGGCAGGCCAAGGGCGATGGGCGGGCGCACGGTCCGATTTTAGATGCTAGGCGCTGGGCGCAGATGCGCCTTGTTCTTCCATTCCTAATGTGCAGACAACTACCTGGCCTTTCTCCGTACCTTCTTTAGAGACATAGACGAAGATGAAAGGCCAAAGACGAGCAGCGACCGACAACACGACATCGGCGAGACGAGACGAGCGTGTGGAGGGCGAGGTGTGGCAACCGACGGGGGTTTTCCGGACGCATGGGTATTTGTAAGAAAAAAATTACCATCGCGTGACACCTCTTTACAAAAGGGTCCTTCCTTATGAAATTTCGTATTCCGGGCTTCCAAACAACTCAACTGTCTCCGAAAAAATCCATGTAAACTCTGTCAGAATTTAAAGCTATGTAGTTTACTACTAAAAAAACTGCTATGCAGTGAAGACATTGTCAAGATACATGTCCTGCCAGTCTGTAAAAGTTTTTCGGGACTGCTGGTTCATGCTACATGCGCGCATATCAGCAAATAATTTTGCAGGTGACCTTTTAATTCTGTGATAAGCTATATTCTTGTGCAAATTTGAGGGCAAAGGATTCTTGTGGTGTGTAGAAAAAGCGCATACAATCTGAAAAGGTGACAAAGGGTGACGGAATGCATTCAGCATGCTACTTTCCAACTCCGATTGGAAACCACATTAGCCGCTTTAACGGCGGAGTACGAAAATAACTGTGACTTGCCGTGACGAAGACTCCGTAAAGGGGGCGCTACTTTATTACAGGATTCTGCCTATAAAGAAAGACTCGTTTTTTTTAAAAACGTAGATAGACGTGAGGAAAGAGGTTTTTTTTAGAGAAAGAAGCCCATCGATATAGCCTTGGATGATGCAGAAGAAGAATATGAAAATTTTGTAATAGTAAATCTGCTGATTTCTTTTTTCGCGGGCGGCTAATTGTCGGAGGCCGGTTGGCCGGAGTCCATCGACTCTTGTTGACGAGTAAGCTGTCGTGGGCGGCGACTACGACGACGACGACGCCGGTCTGCAGTCCAAGCGATCCGGACAACGATCGGTAGGCCAAGTCCGCCGACGGCCCTCATGAACACCCTCCGACGTGTCCCGCTCGCGCGCCGCGTCCCACTTCCGCGTCGGCCGACTTGCTGCCGCCAACCCACTCGGTATAATTCAACTTCATCCTCGTCCTCTTCTTCACCTTCACCGCCGAACCCTCAAGGGCGCGGAGGAATCAAGGGCACACACGCCGTCGCCCTCACTGTCGCCGTCTCCACCGTCGCCTTCGCCGCTGGCGCACTCTACCCGCCTCCTATCGCCTCTCTCCTTTCACCGCGCCCTACCGCCCCACCGCCTCCGCCCAACTCACCCGAGGCGGCAGCGGCGACCGCCGCCCTCGAGTCCCAACTCCAATCTCTGCCTTTCCTGGCGGCGCTGCGTGCTTCCTCCACGAGTGATGAATGGTACGAGACACGGCCATACACGGCTCTCCCACCAGAGCGCCTCGTGCACTCGCTCACGGCAGGTGCGCTACGTGCCCCTGGACGCCTCGCACTCGCACCGCTTGTACGTGCGCGGAGGGACGAGAGCGAGGCGGTTGTGATCCTCCATTTCGGTTCAGGCCTGTGTGGGCATGAGGGCATTGTGCACGGCGGGTTGGTGGCGACGGTGTTGGACGAGTCGCTCGGACGACTAGTGCGTGTCGCCTTTTCCCCCTTTGAACGGTCAAATTATGCTAATGGAGTGCTGGTGTCGCGATAACAGGCGATCATGAACATGCCTGAGAAGGTGGCCGTGACTGCGAC
The DNA here is from genome assembly GCA_002794785.1 of Coniferiporia sulphurascens. Lineage (NCBI taxonomy): Eukaryota > Fungi > Basidiomycota > Agaricomycetes > Hymenochaetales > Hymenochaetaceae > Coniferiporia > Coniferiporia sulphurascens. The sequence goes on along the minus strand of NBBA01000007.1, from coordinate 1,817,692 downwards.
GCTGAACGTGCACTACAAGGCGCCGACGCGCGCCGACCAGGTGCGTACTAGCCATCTTCTACTCTAGTCCTCTTTATAACCAATGGTTTTTTTCCTTCGTGCAGTTCGTCGTTATCCGCACTCGCCTCGTTGAGCGGAAGGGACGCAAGGCGTACGTAGAAGGTACATTAGAGGACCTCAACGGCAATGTCCTCGCCTCCGCAGAGTAAGCTCTCCTATCTCTCCCCGCGATTAATCCTATAAATAATATTCTGACTTGTACACTACTCCTCCTTCTCCCATCTTCGCTTGTTCACCTCGTAGAGCACTCTTCGTCCAACCCAAATACGCCAAGCTCCTCAACACGCGCCCGATCCGCGATGCCCTGGGTGAGCCACCCGCCGTCTCGGGTGCGCTTGTTGGCGGCGGAGACCCTGCTCCTGTCCCAGCGGATCCTGTCCAGGATAGAGGTAGAGTTTGATTATTTTTTCGCTTGATGGATTGTTACCAGGGGGTCAACGGATAGCTGGGGATCCATAGATGCGTCGCGGGTGATAGATAAGTTTAGACAACACATACGTTCTTGCATGGCACTGTAGGGCTCGTATTTAACGATATGGTATATCAAAATAAATACAGTAATATACGTGTCCAGATGTGATGTTAACTAATTTTGCATGCCTTGAGGTGAATAGGGGCATCGTCGATTTTTCCTTTCTTTATAGCACATCTGAGTCCAAACCGACAACATGGCTTTTGCTTTCATTGAAAAACACGCGATGGGAAGCCGTCAATGGATCAGTGGAATCAGGAAGGCTGCGTGTATCTTTATGAACGGAACAAGAGAGGCCGGGAAACCGTGGGGGTCTCGTTTCTAATACTTGCGTGCATGGAATTGGGATGGGGCTATCACATCTTGCTTCAATATATACCGTATGTATAGTCATAACGTCATTCGTGTATCTAATGTTTCATACTATAAAAGGGAAAGCATGTTAATAGGACTCCCGAGAACAATGTATCCTCGGGAGGATGGCAGAAGGGCATCGCTGTCAGTTAGTGCTGGGGGCGAATCTAAAAATTTGTAGTTCCGCCAGTTCGCCGGCGAAACTGGCGCGGCGAAAGGTTTCGCCAGGGGTGGCGAAACGGCGATATTAGTAATGTGATTAGTAATGTAATATAATTCCTATATAATAAAAATGCTCAGTACCTGCTTCCGTAAGAATGTTAATAATAATTTTACTAATCACATTTTGGCGATTGCCGAAGGAAAATAGCCTTTTTAGGTCATTTCCTCCCCTGCCTTCCCAAAAAGTAAACAAATCTTTGCGAGTAAGTCCCTGGCGAAGCAAGGGATTGGGGGCTTGTCATAAATATAACATGTTTAGTTACTTATTACTAACTAAGGATAAGTTAGTAAGTATTACGTGTAACAATTAGAGTGCCATCTGTGCCTTCAATGCATCTGGGTCCCACGTCACATCGTCATTGTTGAATGTATGATGTGCCATATGGTCCTCTTTTTCAATGATAACACTACCCTCAAGTGTTAGATTCGCTCCCTGAGTAAGGGATTGAAACAAATGATAACAGATTCACACAGTAATACTAGTTAGTTTAGGGTAGACTTGTTACCCTTCACTCGCTAGAGTGTTAGAGCTGATGATGGTGGTAAGAGACAAGAGATGAATTAAACTGCTTTTTACTGCAATTTTACATTGGGCTTTTATACCCTACATGTTGTAGTCTATTTACTATGTTCTGGTAGATACTACAACATACTACTCTCGCTTTATAAGTCATAAGAATGTTCCGGTACAATCCTGTACATGCTATTTACTATTCTTAGCTTCTTATGAGTCAGTTACATATTCCAGTACTTTCTACAGCCTACCATGCTATCTTTATCTTATGCCAGAACCTTCCCTGAGTTTCCATCAAGTCATACAGTATAATACCTAAGTTAACCATTCTCGGATACTACTATACCTATGATGCTTCTCCTTATTTCCTAATTGGTTCTGCTGTGCGATGCACTATACTTGGTTCCCATCAATTGTGTCTTCTAATTGATTGCCATGCTTCCATCAGCTATTCTTAGCTGAATGCTTAGATATACTTGTGTGGCTCAGCGATTATGCTAGCCTTCTTAATCTTATCTTGTTGTGGCTTGTTACTTATTACTGTAGACTAAGATTGAGTCATACCTTCCATAATATCATTAAAAGGGGTTCGTTCTGGTGTCCTATCATCTACTGGCATAAAGAGTGCTTCAGGTCCTATAGCATTTATATTTGTTATCCTGCTATACCCTGGTGTGACTCTATATGAAGGTTCATCATTGAACCACCATATTATGATCTCCTTATCTATTGGTACTAACTCCTGTCTTTGATTTGGTTCCTTTTGATCTACTGTTGTGTGTCCTTTGGCTATGAAGTTGGCTTTGTATGCAAATAGTTGTTCTCGTAATTGTTTATTGATAGTATGAACTATTTGGTGTGCTGCTTCTGCATAATTGGTTGATGTAATAACCACCCTTTGATAACATAATTCATTATGTGGCTGATTATAAATCTTAGTTCTTGTGTAAGTGCTGATTACATATCTATTCAATTGATATGAGAACATAGTCGCTCTATGTTCAATTATTACTTCTAGCCTTTCCACCACTTGTTGTTCCCTTGTACTATGATTGAATGTAATTTGACAGTTGTTATATCCTGCATTCTGTCCTACTGTTGCACATGCAATGTTAAATGCTTTCCATGCTACCTGATCTGCATCTTTACAGCATTGGCATAGGTTCCTGGTATCAATTAGATTTACAGGTCTTGCCATGTCGATCTTGATAATCTGTCAATCCAGCGATCACGATTTTCATCAATTTACTAACATCAAGCACTGCATCAAGCTGGTCCAAATCAAAGTGTTCTTCAGCCTCTATTCTGATGATTGGTCTGGGTTCTGTGGCTTCAAGTCCTGCTGGTATGGTTTGTACACTGGCAGTGCTGGCCTCACTTTCTGTGCTCAATCCACTGGCAGCTCTTGCATCAAGTTCATCAAAAGCTGAGTCAATCTCAGCAAGCAAGATATCACCTGGCATGACCAGATCTGGGTCCTCCCCTTCAACAGGTATGGATAGAATGGGTCGTATGGTGAGTTCCTTGAGTTCAGTTACAAGGTCTTCATTAATTCCACCACCAGGCCGGGTATGCATGTGTGCCCGGTTTCATCATAAACTCTTGCCCCTATCCCCTGCCTGCTTGTGAAGCAAGTTAACGTAGTGGCACCACAACTTTCCCAATGCCTCGAAAGTATGGACTGTAAGTTTTGACCTATGTGTGCCCTGAATCCCACCCAGGTTTGAGAACAGCTGCTCAACTTTGGCGGAATGGGGCACAAACCCAAAAAGAATAATGGCCATGTCCCTCAAGGGACAGTTTTGTCTGGACACAAGTATGTCTTTCCACCACTTTCTGGCATTTGCATGTCCTCCTTCAAAAGGTTTTTGACCCCAATGGTACACATGTATGTTTTTGATTAGTTTCTTTGCTGTTGACTGATTCCAGCCCCATTTTTTTGCCATTTTTAAGGCAATTGACACTGCATCGTCCAGTGAACGAGATTTTATTGCCTGGGAAATGGCAAGCTTTCAACAATGTGGGTGAAGGAACATGGTGAACCAGTGTAAGTCTGTATTCATCGCATGAAATTCATGATTGAAGACTCGTTTCGCATGGTATGTAAAGTCGTCATTGTCCATTGCTTTTGCCTTCACCTGAATCATATGCTTTGCACATCATAGCAGTTCAAGTATGCAGTCGGCAAGTGTAGCATCGCAAGACTCAAGATTGCCAATGGCATCAACCAGTGGCTTGCAAACCCATATGAGCTAATCGGTAAGGTCCCAGTGTTGATAATTATGAATGATGTCAAGTGTTAAGCTCAATGGTTACACAGTGATCGACGTCAGGGCTTCCTGATCGTCGAGGTTGATGGTGATGACAACAGGGCTTCCTAGATGTCGTAAGTCGAAGGTGATCATCGGTGGGGCTTCCTGATCGATGATGTGGATGCAGTAGGCTTCTGAGAGGAGTCGGGTTACGATGAAGCGACTGGTGACTTAGTAGACACACAGTAGACTGGTGGTAGCAGATAATGGGCTTGTATGAACAAAGAGCACAAGCTTAGGACTTGTGCTACCTATGTTACATGCTTATATGCTACTCTATGTGTTTGATACTGTAGCGGCTTGTCTAGGTATGTTTACATGGCTATGGAAGGTCATGGAAACCCAAGGAATGTCTTGGTAATGCAAGTGGGCTGGTCAGTAAGCAAAGTGTGTCATGATGGTGCGATATGGTGACATCATGGCGTGTTATGGTGCAAGGTGAATAAGGATGGGTAAGAAGGAGAAATGGGGGAGTTGCACTGACTGATGATGATGAAGGGGAAGTGAGTCAGCGCAGTGAGGGAAAGTAAAGGAAAATTGTAACATTGCCTCCCATTTAGGATCGACAAGTCACCGAATTGTCAAATAAAAACAAAAGAAGAGAAAAGACGATGAGTCAGAAATAAAAAGGAAGAAAATCCAGGTGTATCAAGATGCCGGCCTAGCAGGTCTTTAAGTGTAATGCTAGGTTCACCACAGAGTTTGTTACTGTGCTCTTTGGTACCTAATCCTGGTCCTTCACCAAAATTAATGGTATAATGTCAAAAGATGGTGAAGAAGTGGAAAATAGATGCAAAAAAGAATCCCTAACCCAGATTGTGAGTCATAGGCGCCTATAGCAGCCAAGTGAAGGCCAATAAACAATAAGGAGAAGGCAAACTGCCAACAAAAGGATGATAACAAGCAGAGAAGTGGGCATAAAAAAAAAGAAGAAGAAATGCACTAGTGGGCCTTTTAAGGTCGTACCCAGGAGTAGTAGTTTAGGGTCGTTGTGGACACACGCTAGTTTTCTGTCATCGCGGACTAGAATCCCCTAGTTGGAGAGATCGTCATTGTTTGACCCCATATCCATGTTGTCCAGGTTGATGCCCACAGTGATGTCGTCCATGTACGACTGGAGGAGGACGCAGGCCCCGAGGTTAGAGAGACGTACCGTGCGCCTACCGTTTGTTGGTGTGGTAGAAGGCAGTGGGATGTTCTCGTCTGGGGTAGACGCTGGTGCCGGAGGGGGTGGGGACTCCGATTGTCGTCTGTGCTGGGGGCAGTTGCCAGGGGGGTGGCCAGGAGCGGCCACATTGCACCAGGGACAGATGTACTGTGCGCAGTAGGTGGTGAGGTGGGCCGTTGACAGACACACGGAGCAATGTGTGCATGAGGATGACGAGGATGATGTCCATGAAGGCGGTTGGATCTGGACCAGGTTGCCCAGTGTTTGACTGGAGGAGTTGCGATGAGTGATCACAGGGGTGGGTGGTGCTGTCGGGATGAGAGGTGGGGGTGGTGCTGGGCGGTAGAGGTGAGCTTGAGGGTGGAGAGGAACAAGTACCATATGAATGTCCTCTTCCTCAAGTGACTTGTAGTCCATGTTGCATAGTAGGCGGAGGTTGTCGACTAGGTTACCCAAGCGAGACTCGAGCATCTCCGTTAGCTCCTGGGCGTGCCAGGTCAGGCGTTGCATGTCCTCCACTGTCCTAAGGTGCTGGCGCATCTGGTTGACCTGTTGAGCCTGGGGGTGCGTTGCCAGGAGACGGTTGATGTCCGTGTCCATGTCCGGGGCCCCCAGGATATGCTGGAGGATGGTCCTGGGCGGCAGCCGAGTAAGGGGGCGCTGGGGCTGGGGGTAGCGCCTCCGAGTAGCGTGTTGGTGTCAGCGTTGGTATTCCGAGTTGGTCCCGTTGTTGTTGGAGGAGTTCATGGTTTCGAACTGCTCGGGTGTGGATATCAGCAAGTGTGAGGAGGAGATTGGTTGGGGGTACTTCGAAAGGACGGATGTCGTAGACCTGTTCAAAAGGGTTGACCTCAATGTGGGATATGTGTGAGGCGGTGGGAAAATCGGCAGGGAATGTGCGTTGGAGTTGTGCAAGGACGTCTTGCTTGGTCGGAGCTCTGGGTTGGTCGACAGATTCCTGTCAGAGAATTTGGGGTTGAGGGTTTTGGAGAGGGAGTAAAGGGGAGACAGGTCGACGGTTGGCGATAGTGGGGAAGTGGAGGCAGGATACTGGTAGCGTGGGGCAAGGATGGGTGACAAGGTTGATAGCGTAGATGAGGACAATGATACCTCCAGGGATGACGACTGTGAGGTACCACAGATGGTTGTGATGGGTGATATGGGCAGTGATCATGTAGTGGGGGGTGAAGCGGATGAAGAAAGTTAGGTGATTTTTTTGAGGGTTTTATACATTTCTAAGATGTCGGATGCATGTGAAAGGTCTTTTTCGGCTGGCCATTGGTTTTCGGAAGATGGATAGCCAGTCCACTTGACTAGGAAGCACCGTCTGTTTCTGGCGCCTTTGTGGGAGACGATGGCCTCGATTTCATATTCCTGCTGGTCTTTGATCAGGTCAGGTGGCAGTTGACTGAATGGTGGTCTGTGTGCCTCGGTCTCTGAGTAAGCCAAAAGCAGTGAGGCATGGAAAACAGGGTGGATACACCATGCTTCTGGCAATTTGAGGCGATAATTCAGGGGTGATAGTACCTGAATTATGGGAAATGGTCCCTCCCATTTAGGTGACAGTTTGCGGGACTGGTTGGGAAAATGCAAATTGGTGGCTTCTAACCAAACCTTGTCATCAAGTTTGAATGGTTTGAAGCCTCGTGCTCCGAATCGTGCCATATGGGTGCAGGCTAGGTCATGGGTGGCGAGCGCTTCTTTCCTAATTGATGAAAGGAGGCGCAGGCGCTGTGAGAGAGATGGGAGATTGGTATCTTCTATCACCGAGGGAATGGGTATAGGGTTGTACCCAAGCATGATGGTGAATGGTGAAGTCTTGGTGACTGAATGGGTCTGGATATTGTGTGAGAATTCCAGGTCCGTAAGTGAGTCAGCCCATGAATGAGGTGATGTGCCGCAATAAATGTGCAGATAAGCCTCTACTTCCTGATTGGCACATTCGGTTTGCCCATCCGTCTGAGGGTGATATGCCGTTGACAGTTTAGATTTAATTCTGAGGCGTTTGCACAATGTCTGGAATACTTGTGACACGAATTGGGGTCCCCGGTCCGAGATGATACATTTGGGGAGTCCGAATCGCTTGTAAACATTGTCATGGTAACATTTTGCTGTGCCGAGTGCATCTATGGTCTTATGGCAGGGAATGAGGATGATTCCTTTCGAAGTGTCATGGTCCACTACTACCATTATGGAATTGTATCCCTTTGATGCGGGTAGATCGGTAATGAAGTCCATCGAGACCGATTGAAATGGAAGCATGGACGCGTCCGCGGGGATCAGTAGCATTGGCGGCTTAGTCAGATGTGTGTTGATTTTCATATGTTGACACGCAGCGCATCCTTTGACATAGTTTCCCATGAATACCGTTAGACCGGGCCACCAATAGTGTTGTCACACTAATTGAGAGGTTTTGAATACCCCTGGGTGGCTGAACGATGGGAGATCATGGAACATCTGCAGGATTTCATGTTTGATTTCTGCATTGTCTGGTACATACACCCTTTTCTGGTAGCGGAGTAAACCGGACTCAATGGCCCAGTCGTCAAGAGAAAAGCGAAAAGGAGACAGGATTTTTAGGGCCTTTGTGTCCTGGATCGTTTTTGCAAATGAGTCACCTTCCTGAGCGTCTCGAATGCAATTCTGGAGGTCGATATTGATCATCCCGATAAACAATTTTTCTGGTAGCATAATACATTCTTTGAGTGGTTCTTCGCCATGATCAGGGCGTCTAGACAAAGCATCAGCACCTGGGATGGACTTTCCTGGGCGATGGGTGATTACACAGTTGAACTGGGATAGGAACAGATTCCATCGTGATTGTCTTGGGGTTAAGCAGCATTCAGAACGAAAGTACGAAAGGTTTTTGTGGTCACACCAAATCGTGGTTGTATGCAGGTTGCCGAGGAGGTAGTGGCGCCATGCTTCGAGGCCTCGTATAATGCCAAGAAGTTCTCTGTCATAAACTTCATAGCACTGTTGGGCAGGTCCGAACATTTCCGAAATGTAACCGCATGGTTGAAGATCACCATTAGAGCTTGCTTGGTAGAGGATGGCTCCAGAAGCAACTTTAGATGTGTCTGTTTCGAGGATAAACGGTTTGGTGGGGTCAGGTATGAGTAGGGCCAGTTTGTCGAGGAAAAGCATTTTGAGTTTCATAAACACTTGGTCTCGTTCAGGTGTCCATCTTCATGTCTCATTGGTACGAGTGAGCTCGTTAAGTGGATATACAATATCTGAGAAACTGGGGATGAAGCGTCTGTAGTAATTACAGAATCCCATAAAGCTTCGAAGCTGTTTAACGGTGCATGGGGTGGGCCAATCAGCGATGCCCGCTAGTTTGACAGGGTCCATATGAATGTTGTCTGGGGTGATAATCATCCCCAGGAATTCGACACATTGTACCCCAAATAGGCATTTCTCCAGTTTACAATAAAGATCGTTGGTGGCACAGATATCAAGAACTCGGCACATGCGCTGGTACAATTCTTCCATAGAGTTGGCCAGGATGAGCACGTCATCCATGTAGATCATGGTTCCATCTTCGAGGATCACAAAGTGGAAGGTGTCATCCATAAATGCTTGGAATGTGGCAGGCGAGTTGCATAAGCCAAAGAACATGACTGTTAGTAAATTGATGAAAATCGTGATCGCTGGATTGACAGATTATCAAGATCGACATGGCAAGACCTGTAAATCTAATTGATACCAGGAACCTATGCCAATGCTGTAAAGATGCAGATCAGGTAGCATGGAAAGCATTTAACATTGCATGTGCAACAGTAGGACAGAATGCAGGATATAACAACTGTCAAATTACATTCAATCATAGTACAAGGGAACAACAAGTGGTGGAAAGGCTAGAAGTAATAATTGAACATAGAGCGACTATGTTCTCATATCAATTGAATAGATATGTAATCAGCACTTACACAAGAACTAAGATTTATAATCAGCCACATAATGAATTATGTTATCAAAGGGTGGTTATTACATCAACCAATTATGCAGAAGCAGCACACCAAATAGTTCATACTATCAATAAACAATTACGAGAACAACTATTTGCATACAAAGCCAACTTCATAGCCAAAGGACACACAACAGTAGATCAAAAGGAACCAAATCAAAGACAGGAGTTAGTACCAATAGATAAGGAGATCATAATATGGTGGTTCAATGATGAACCTTCATATAGAGTCACACCAGGGTATAGCAGGATAACAAATATAAATGCTATAGGACCTGAAGCACTCTTTATGCCAGTAGATGATAGGACACCAGAACGAACCCCTTTTAATGATATTATGGAAGGTATGACTCAATCTTAGTCTACAGTAATAAGTAACAAGCCACAACAAGATAAGATTAAGAAGGCTAGCATAATCGCTGAGCCACACAAGTATATCTAAGCATTCAGCTAAGAATAGCTGATGGAAGCATGGCAATCAATTAGAAGACACAATTGATGGGAACCAAGTATAGTGCATCGCACAGCAGAACCAATTAGGAAATAAGGAGAAGCATCATAGGTATAGTAGTATCCGAGAATGGTTAACTTAGGTATTATACTGTATGACTTGATGGAAACTCAGGGAAGGTTCTGGCATAAGATAAAGATAGCATGGTAGGCTGTAGAAAGTACTGGAATATGTAACTGACTCATAAGAAGCTAAGAATAGTAAATAGCATGTACAGGATTGTACCGGAACATTCTTATGACTTATAAAGCGAGAGTAGTATGTTGTAGTATCTACCAGAACATAGTAAATAGACTACAACATGTAGGGTATAAAAGCCCAATGTAAAATTGCAGTAAAAAGCAGTTTAATTCATCTCTTGTCTCTTACCACCATCATCAGCTCTAACACTCTAGCGAGTGAAGGGTAACAAGTCTACCCTAAACTAACTAGTATTACTGTGTGAATCTGTTATCATTTGTTTCAATCCCTTACTCAGGGAGCGAATCTAACAATGACCATTGGTTCGAATAATCCATGAGGTGTTTTAAAAGTGGCTTTCCACTGGTTGCCATCTTTTATCTGAATGTTATTGTAGCCTGAGCGGAGGTCAAGTTTCATAAAATACTTGGCTCCTTTGAGTTTGTCCATGAGATCGCTGATCAGGGGTAACGGGTACACATTTTTGATGGTTCCCTCGTTAAGGGCTCGATAATCTTGGCATCCGTGAAGGCTAGTATCCTTCTTCCCGACAAAGAAGAAAGGAGATGCCATTGGTGATTTGGATGGGTGGATGTATCCTTTGCGAAGATTTTCATCTAGGAATTCATTGAGTGCTGCCAGTTCTTTGGGTGCCAGAGGGTAGACTTTACAGTCACATGGTACAAAGTCAGGTTTGAGATTGATGGCATGGTCATAGGGCCTGGAGATTGGGAATTGTTCCGCTGATTTCTTGCGGAAGATGTCGAGGTATCGATGGTATTCAGGAGGAATCATTTTTTCCACAGGTTGCATTTCTTTAACCTGTTCCTGAGCCAGTGAGGTAGCAGTGGTAACCTTTGCGATAGCGAGAGTGCCTTTAGTCCAATCGATGACCGGGTTATGGTTTTTTAACCATGGTAGGCCAAGGATTACATCTTCCTTGCCTAGAGAAGTTACAAGTAACTTTAAAGGGAGTGATTTCCCTTCGATGTGAATCAAGTGCCAGGTATATTTGGTGATGGTTCCATGCTCATTGGTGGATCCATCCACATTGAGAACAGTAATGGGCCGGGTGAGTGTTCGCATCGGTATGCGATGCTTGATAACGAATTTAGCATTGATAAACTGGCCTTCAGCACCAGAATCAATGAGCGCATTGGTGGGGACAGTTTTGTCATAAACAATCATAGAAATTGGGATCTTCATTGCAGGGAGTGAAGGATCGGAATTTACAATTGGAGACATGGTAACAGGAAGACTTAACGTCCATCTAAGCTTCCTCTTTAAAAACCCTGTTTGTCCAGGATGTCAAAGATCTCGTCTTTCCTTGTCTCGTCGAAGTGACTGAGCAGGTTACGGATGCTCGCAGCGATGTGTTCGGGCGATGTGTTCTCCGGAGTGGACTCGGGTGTCTCAACAATGGGGAACGCATTATCGATGGTACAGACTGTGCACTGTTGGCTGGGCCCCTGCTGGTACTTGGTGCAGTCGCGAGCATTGTGACCTTTCTCTCTGCAGGCAAGACAGCGTCCTTCATACATGCATTTGGCATGTTCCTCCTCTGAGAGACATGGTGGGCAGTTGGTAGCATTAACCTGCATATTACGCTGGTTAGGCTGGTACAAGCAGCACTGTTGGTTGTTCCTGAGGTTGCAGAAACAGTTTTCTTGTTTAATGGGAGCTTGTCCCGGGCCACGAAGGGCCTTGAGTCGCTGGTAGATGGCGTCCTGTTTGGAGGCCTCATGGTACCATTCCTCAATGGTGGTGGGCTGTTTGGCGTTGGATAGAACGTGTGCCAGGAGGCCATGTTTGAGGCCTTTCTTGTAGATGGGGATGAGGTTGTTGTTAAGCTCAACGGTTACACGGTGATCGACGTCGGGGCTTCCTGATTGTCGGGACTGATGGTATGGCAATGGGGCTTCCTAGATGTCGTAAGTCGAAAAGTGATTGTCGGTGGGGCTTCCTGATCGACGATGTGGACGCGGTATGCTTCTATAGTGAGTCAGGTTACAACGAAGCGACTATTGGCCAAGAGGCACACAGTAGACTGGTGGTAGCAGATAATGGGCTTGTATGAACAAAGAGCACAAGCTTAGGGCTTGTGCTACTGAAGTTACATGCTTATATGCTACTCTATGTGTTTGCTACTGTAGCGACTTGGTTAGGTGTGTTTACCAGACTATGGAAGGTCATGGAAACTCAAGGAAGGCCTTGGTAATACAAGTATGGTGATCAGTAAGCAAAGCATGTCATGATGGTGCAATAAGGCGTCATCATGGCGTCGTATGGTGCAAGGCAAATAAGGATGAGTAAGGGAGAGAAATGGGGGAGTTGTGCGGACTGATGATGACGAAGAAGAAGTGAGTCAGCGCATAAGGGAAAAGTAAAGGAAAATTGTAACAGTTGTTGTCCCCCGACATTCCAGCTCGGGTTACAAGAGATTGGAAGCGACTGTTGTAGTCGTCAGCCGAGCCGGTCTGTTGGAGCGTCATAATCTCCTGAGAGGCCTCAGCAACATCATTGGTGGTGATGAAGGTGTTACGGAAGTTGCATTTAAAGTCACCCCACGTTCCATATCCGACAAGGGTGGTGAGGGCCTTGCCGCTTGGGTCTTTGGCGAAGGCGGAGGTGAGCATTTCACGGTTGATGGCCCAGTCTCCTGCAGTCCCTGTCTGCATATAGGAGAGGACAAAGTTGATCTTCAACTCATCAGAGGTGTAGATGTGTTGGTTGATATGGAGGTATGCTTCGCAGCTGGATAAGAAGCAACAGGCATATTTGCAGTCCCCATCAAAGGTGTTAGGATGGGCAAGGTTGATCTCCTTAGGTGCTGGAGTGGTGGTCAACATTTGGGGAGGTGGTGTCTGGGTCTTTGGAAAGAGTGAGCGGTAGTCTGGTACATTTTGTGTGAAGGTGAGGCGTGCATCGTCAGCATCGTTGGCTTTAGACCACTGAAATTCTCTGTTTAGATTTTGTAACCATGAGTAATAGTTGTAGTCATTCGAGTTGGTCTGCTTTTTCTTAAAGCACTTGAGGGTGTGGTCCCAGGTACCTCCAACGATGGGGTAGGTGTTACAATTTTCCTTTCATTTTCCCTATTGCGCTGACTCGCTTCCCTTTCGTCATCATCAGTCAGCGCAACTCCCCCATTTCTCGGCCTTACTCATCCTTATTCCCCTTACACCATAAGATGCCATGATGACGCCTTATTGCACCATCATGACGTGCTCTGCTTACTGATACTTTCACTTGTATTACCAAGACGTTCCTTGGGTTTCCATGACCTTCCATAGCCATGTAAACGACCTGATACACGACCCTACAGTAGCAAACACATAGAGTAGCATATAAGCATGTAACTTCAGTAGCACAAGCCCTAAGCTTGTGCTCTTTGTTCATACAAGCCCATTATCTGCTACCACCAGTCTACTGTGCACTTTCCGACAATCAGTCACTTCGTCGTAACCCGACTCGCCATCAGAAGCCTACTGCGTCCACATCGTCGATCAGGAAGCCCCATCGACGATCATCCCTCAACTTATGACATCCAGGAAGCCCTGTTGCCGTACCATCAGTCCCGACAATCAGGAAGCCCTGACGTCGATCACCAAGTAACCATTGAGCTTAACAGTAGGTGGGCTGCGGGATGGCAAGTTTTGACAGGTTGGGCAGAAGTTTGGTGCTTGGACGTTGGATACATCAGCAAAAAAAATTTTGGGAAAGCTTGTGCTAGTGTTAAGCTCAACGGTTATGCGGTGATCGATGTCGGGGCTTCCTGATCGTCGAGGTTGATGGTGATGACAACAGGGCTTCCTAGATGTCGTAAGTCGAAGGTGATCATCGGTGGGGCTTCCTGATCGATGATGTGGACGTGGTAAGCTTCTGAGAGGAGTCAGGTTATGATGAAGTGACTGGTGACTTAGTAGACACACAGTAGACTGGTGGTAGCAGATAATGGGCTTGTATGAACAAAGAGCACAAGCTTAGGACTTGTGCTACCTATGTTACATGCTTATATGCTACTCTATGTGTTTGATACTGTAGTGGCTTGTCTAGGTATGTTTACATGGCTATGGAAGGTCATGGAAACCCAAGGAATGTCTAGGTAATGCAAGTGGGCTGGTCAGTAAGCAAAGCGCGTCATGATGGTGTGATATGGCGACATCATGGCGTGTTATGGTGCAAGGTGAATAAGGATGGGTAAGAAGGAGAAATGGGGGAGTTGTGCTGACTGATGATGATGAAGGGGAAGTGAGTCAGTGCAGTGAGGGAAAGTAAAGGAAAATTGTAACATCAAGGACATCAAGGACATCAAGTGGTAAGCACGTTAAACCATTTGTTTTCTTTGTTGCATTGGGACGCTCAATGAGTATTTGTAGAGCAGGTCTGTCTAATGGCATCAGTATTTTGGTTTCAAGATGACGATGAGGAAGAAGATGAACATATACGAGTGGCAGCTTTGCAGCATAAGAATTAGTGTGTACCACCTAGACTCTGTATGAATTTCGAGGCCATGTGTGATTCCCAAACTGACAGCAATGTCGACAAGCTGCCCACCCCAGAAATGCGAACTATTGAAAAATGTGACAAGGTGAGCATTGGACTTTATGACACTTTTCATGACTGCATGATTTGTGACCTTTCCAATTAGGGTGTTTAGGAGGTGTAGGAAGCAAGCATATGTCTGTAAGTAACTTTTAAGCCTGCTTTCCATGTAAATTCAGAACTAAGTCTTACTATGACCCATTTATACTGCATTTCAAACTTCTTGCAAGCCAGAATCATAACTGAAGGGTTATCTGTACACAATGCACCAACCTGGGAAGGTCTGAATTCCATCCATTCCATATCCTCTGTGCATACACTGACAACAGCATTGGCATTTGCTCATTTTCCTGTCAGGTTTGATAGGCCCATGACAACAGGTGGTTCGCCCACTTTGGCCAAAACTGTACCATATAGGCTCCGCCCAAGAATGTCTTCCCACCCATCCACTAACCAAGTGCTGTACTGACGGGTTTTCAGGTCTTCTCATTCTAGGAGCTCAACCCGTGTAACTTCTACATCAAAAATTGAATGCTGGAGGACATATCATGATGGGATAGGATACATTGGCCTCAGCGCTCTGAGAAATATATGGAGGTAGGGATTCTCGACTGCGTTAAAGGGAAAATTTGCGTGAATGAATGCCCTAGATATACTTGAACTTCAGCCTGGTATTGGGATGCCATTAAAGCCATAAGTGTACGTACCGAAGCAGCTTCAGGTTTAAGTCATCTACTTCACTTTTTGACAAAGTTCTATCCACAAAATGGCTCATTTTGAGATCCTCGAGCTTTCGTTTCTTTGCTGAGACACTGGATGAGCCTGTCATGTCAGATTCAGAGGCCATGCTTGGGCCCCTCTCCAATGCCGTTGTATTCAGGGCAGCAAATATATCCTGTGTTGTCGAAAAATCTACCCTGCCTTTTTCTGTCAGAATGATAGCAGCCCTTCACCTGATGTCGGGTGTAGCCTTGGTGCATTTTGACAGTTCCTTTAAATGCATGAAGAGTGCATTTTCATGGTGTTTGAGCTGTATTCCACAGTGGTTGCAAGAGTAGTACCAGCATTTTGTCTTTCCTCCTCTTTCCCCTTGCTTCATAAAGTTCTCCTCCAAGAAATCATTAAATGGGCGGCCTCCAGATGATGGCATGCTAAGCTGAGAAATAGATGCTCAAATGAATCAAGAAGCACACAAAAACTCTTCTTTCAGTGCCAGGTCACCACAGTGACCAAGGAAATATTATTAATCTATTACAAATCGTCTGCTTAGCCGATGTATCTTTCCAAATTTGGGGATGTTTATTACTAATATCGCCAGTTTCGTCAGCACCAAATTCTTACTTAGGTTTCACCGGCACAGCAAAACCCCTGGCAAAACTTGAAGTGGCGATACTGGCGACTTTCGCCAACAACACTACTGTCAGTTGACTCTTAAAGGCTAATCTACATGCAGATCGAGATAATATTTACATAATGAGTATGTAAAAACTGTCAACAGTGGTTAAATCTTAACAAGACAAGCCCTCTACTATTGTATGACCCCTATTACAAAACTTTTGTATTTTGCTTCCACAGCACTCAAAATTCAGTAATTGATCCCCAGATCTGGTATGGAAACAGCTACATGTATTCTATATCTACTCCAGGTTTTTAAGTACCACTTTGTAAGCTGGAACCCTTAGAATAATGGTGTCCCCCTTATGCAAAATGGCTGTCACAAACTGTCATGCATACTTTGATACTCTGACAGCTTGGCGGTTACATAAAGTAGTGTTGACTACAAAACATTTGTTATCTGAGATCGAAAAAAGGTGCAATGCCGGATGCATTCTGTCACCATTTGTCACCTTTCGAACATTATGCTCTCTCCCTGTACACCACAATATTTTATTCCACCCAGAGTAGTGGAGCAGTACACCCTAGCATGTAATATGTATGACCCTGCAAAAAAATTGCTGATAAAATTACTTGTCATGCAAGCCAGCAGCCTTCCAAAGGCTCTTCAAGATTGCAAAACAAGTATTTTGACTGTGGCTTCACAACAATGCAATATTTTGCTGTGATGCTATCATACCCATTTTTTATAGTTCACTTAGCACTCATATGAAGTTTTTCAGCAGTAATTTGGTTGTGTGTAAATCTGGGATAGCGATTTTGTGAGTAGGGGTCCCTTTGTAATAGGGATCATACAATAGTATCCCTCACTTCGCCAGGGACTTACTCGCGAAGATTTTTAACTTTTTGGGAAGGCGGGAGAGAAAATTACCTTAAAAAGCTATTTTTACTCGGCAATTGCAAAGATTTGATTAGTAAAATTATTAGTAACATTCTTAGGGAAGTGAGGACTGAGCATTTTTATTATATAGGAATATATAGGAATATAGGAATAGGATAGGATAGGATAAATAGGAAAATGATTGCATCTTGAACTGGGGCCTTTTGGTCATATTTTACTACTGCCTATTCCCAGTGCACTATCTGAAAGAAGATACACAGTCTTCTCAGCACCTATTCGTTATGGTTTCAGAAAACTGGGGGCTGCTATGCTTGGGTTTGTGCTACCCAGAAGGAGAGAAGCTGAGTTCCAAGTGCCTCCTCCCTACACCTACGGACAGAGGGATGCTGCTGAGCTTGAGTGCCACCGTCCATGCGCCAGATGTACGGAAATCCCTTGTATGGTAGGATTTTGAATCTTTCTCTCGCCCCAGTCGTCTCTTACCTTTGAGTTGTGCTTCAGTGCCCGGTCGCCGGGGCGTCTACTGCGACGGATCAAGACAGCCATGTTTCTGACCCTATTGAGGTTAAACCCACCCGGGACATCTTGGAAGAGTACCTCAATACTTTCGACGTTCCAAACCTTGCTGGAACGATCAGCAATATCAGCATCGAACCGCAGAGCAGGGGTGGTTATGGCGACGTTTACACTGGGGATTGCTCCGAATCGCCGTTTAATGGGAGGTGGCGATTAAGAAGATTCGCATGAGCAGTATGGATGGCGAGAAATATAAGCGGGTGCGTAGTTGAGCTTTTTTTTCTAAGTTATTTATTTATTTATTTAATTTGACGTCCAGAAACTGGCGATCGAGCTGCATATATCAGCACAACTCGACCATCCATACATCCTCCCGTTGCATGGTTTTATCCTTGAGAAAGGCATCCCGTCGCTGGTCTCACCGTGGATGGAGAATGGCGACATTCTTACATACCTTAAATCACGTCCGGATTATGACCTTAAGCAAATGGTGAGCAAAACGTTGCGATCAGTTATGTATTTCTTTAGGCATACTTTATTCGTAATAGGTAGCACGTGTTGCCGAGGGTATTCAGTACCTGCACGAAAAAAAGTAGTGCATTCGGATATAAAGCCTGTGAACTTATTTCAGA